>JASDQU010103402.1:114330-145968 GCA_032191745.1 Picea mariana | reverse complement strand
GCCTCTTACCACTAATTCAACATTGTAGGAAGGCAACTTTAAGATGGTGCATCAAAACCACCATAAGATACATGTCAAGCTCTACTGCATAAGCCAAAATGTTATGATTCTTAGTGCATATTAGAACATGAATATCGAGAACACAATGCAACATCAAAAGAACTCTATTATCCACCATGTTCGAGAGGGGGGACTCCCCTAACCACTTCAAGGGGGCAACCTCTAATACAAATTCCAAGAAAATATTAAATAAAAAATCCATGATTACATGAGGAGGATTATGTTGTTATTTATAACTACTCTAACTACCCTAACCCCAGTCCACCACTAGTGGACCTTGCTTAAGTACTAACATAGTGGACCTTTATTGATGACTAGGTTGCCTTTCCATTAATTAGCCACCATACATCTACTAACCTTAACTTTAATGGACCTTTAGACCGAGTTTATTACATAACTAGGGAGGATCATAACATACCACATCCCTTCGAAAAACATTTCCCTCAACACTTGCAATGAAGAATTCCACTAAGTACATCCATAATCCAAGATCAAATATATAGGTGCTAGCCCTTACATCCAACCAATGAAAAATGAAAGTTTTGTATGGAATAGTACACTATTTGAATTGGTGGCGATGAATACTTGGAGTCAATATTGGTATAACAATGTCTAATGCATTAAACATGTAGGCTACCATGGGTTGTGTCTTGGCAACCTTTATCAAAATTATTGAAGCGACAATTTAGATTTTCTCTTCCTCCATATCATTTGGAACAACCATTGAATCCTCTATTGAAGTTGATTTTGAATGCATTGTCTCGCCATTGTAAAAAAGGAGAAGACATACCTCCCATGGTTTGTATGATCGGTAAGCCATGAATAATGTTTCAATACAAATTGTTTAACACATGCTTATACTGAGAGGGGGGGTGAATCAATATAAGACACTTTTTGCTTTATTTAACCATTCATCAATCATTCATTAGCTGAGAAACAATAATCACATATAAACTCAAATCACAATGCACAGAGTTTAACATGGAAACCCAATTTGGAGAAAATCATAAAACTTATCTTTATAAATTCATGTAGGCACCAACCTATTGTTACAATATTTGCAAGCACCAACTTGTTGGAGACACCAATCCCCTCAATTGAGCACCAAATCAGCAACACGTGTAGGCATGAACCTATGTGAAACACAACAAAATTTGTTCTATAATCTTGTAACCTTCTTCGTTACCGCAGACATAAAGCTAATCGAACTCTTCACCTTCATGTTTCATCCCTAAGACACTCTCTAGCTTTACCTCGGACTGGTGTTTCTTGTGATCCACACACTTATACAATTTCATATCACTTGTCTTCTTCCAACTTGCCTGCCTCCCAAATGGCCTTCTCCATCGTGCATATATAGACGCCCATCCTAGGAACCAACATGCCCCTTGCCTTGGAGCCGATACATCATTTGGAAGTTTGTCCACTTTAACTCTTGGGTCGACTTTTGCCGAATGGGCGAGCATCCCTTGGGTGAGTCAACGGACTCACTCATGCACACCCTCCCTCACCAAGTCAACTCGTCATTTTAGTTTGGGCATCCAAGTCATGCCCATGATCGATCGTTTAACCACTCATTCGGCTAAGAATTTGCCACGCATCTTCTTGATCAGCTCCCCTTGGCGCGTTGGGCACCCAAGGTGAATGAGCTTGCCCAAATTAAGTTTTCCTACCATTCGGTTGGACCAAGCATCTTGTTTGTTGAAGTGTTCAACCAATGCCCTTCGTTAACCTGTCGTTTTGGTGGAGCACCCATCGCTTCGTTCAATGGAGTGCCCATGTAGTATACTTGGAACAGTTATCATAACAAACAAATATACTGCACAAATAACTGGAACATCAAATATAGAGCAAAAATATAATATTGATACCACAAAAATCTTAGTTCACTTGCCTCTTCGAGGGGGCAACCTCCAAATGAGCATAGCTCTCTTACAATGATCCTCAACAACTTACAATGGAGAGATGCATTCTTTAAATACTGCTCACAACCAAAAATACCATGAGCCAATACCATGGTTTATCCCTGACTTATTTATAACATTCCACTAACCAACCTTCTAACTACTTTTGGTCCTAATAATGAGGGTTGACCACGTATTATAATAACAACTAACTAATGACTAACTAAGAGGGGCTAGGGATGGATCCTAACATTCCCTCCCCCTTCAAAAGCATCATTTTCCTCAAGGTTGATGTGAAAATTGTTGCAAGATGGCGATTGGTTCCCAAGTTGCATCCTCTGGAGATGTGTCCTTCCATTTGATCAACACTTCTTTGATAGTGTGGCCTCGTAAGTGATGCTCTCACCTATTGAGGACAGATTCGGGTTGCAGCCAAATGGAACCTTCTTCATAAAATTTAGGTAGAATGGTTAACCCGACAATTTTGACCCACCACTTTCTTCAAACAAGAAACATGGAACATCGGGCATATTTTGGAGGCAACTGGAAGTGCAATTTTGTAGGCAATTGGACAAATACATTTGAAAATATGATAAGGGCCATAAATTTTGGGTGCCAATTTTTGGTGGCCCTGAGATTTGAGCGTTGTTTTCTTGTAAGGTTAGAGTTTGAGAAACACTTGATCACCCTCTTGGAAAACTATTTCGGAGAATTGCTTGTCAGCTTGTTGCTTCATACGATTTTGGGCCATGTGGAGGTTTTCCTTTAGAGTCGCGAGGGTAACTGGCCTACCTTGCAGCTACTTGTCAATAGTCTGGACCTTTGATGTGCCCAAAAGATATGAAGTTACTGTAGGGGGTTGTTCGCCATACAACATTTCATATGGTGTCATTTTGGTGGTTGTATGATAAGAAGTGTTGTACCACCATTCTGTCAATGGTAACCATTGCACCCACTAATGTTGTTTGTTAGAAACAAAATAATGCAAGTAATTTTCCAAACACTTATTGACCACTTCATTTTGGCCATCTGTTTGTGGGTGATATGTTGTGCTCGTGTTCAATTGCATGCCCTGTAATTTGAACAATTCCTACCAAAAGGTGCTAGTGAAGGTCGGGTCATGGTTGGAGACAATGGATGTTGGCATGCCATGCAGCTTGAAAATCTGATCAATGAAAAATTCTGCAATTAGAGTTGGTGTAAAAGGGTGTGGTAAGGCACAAAAATGTGCATACTTGGAGAGGTGGTCGACCACTACCATTATGACCAATTTGTTACCAGCTTTGGGAAGGCCCACTATAAAGTCCATGGAGATGTCAGTCCAAACAGAAGTTGGAATGGGTATCAGTTGGAGGGCGCCTAGGATCTTGATAGTCTCCCCTTTATGGCGTTGACAAATATCACATTCAGTGAGAAAGGTGAGAATATCCTTCTTCATACCTTCTCAAAAAAAGGAGCGACGAGCACGAGCATAAGTCTTTTGGAAGCCTTAGTGACCCATGAGAGAAAAAGAATGCAACTCATTTAAGATCTAGGGCTTGAGTGCTAAATCTAGAGATGGAACCAAGTGATCCTTACATCTAAGGACATTGGCTTGCCAAGTATAGATAGTGGGAGGTCTAGTGTCATCTTGAAGGCGTTGAATTATATGTGAGATAGTGGGATGGGCGAGCCATTCACACCGAACTTCATCAATCCAATGGGGGATTGGTAATGATAGAGAAAAGACAGGACCTTCATCTTCATATTGTCTAGACAACGCATCTTCCACTACATTGCCTTTTCATGTTTTATAGATGATCTCATAATCATACCCCAACATTTTGGTCAACCATTTATATTGTTTTGGAGATGACAACCTCTGCTCGAGGAATTACTTGAGACTATGGGGATCAGTTTTAATATGAAAGTGACACGCCAATAGATATGGTCGCCAAGTGTGAACGGCATGGAGAATGGCCATCATTTCCTTTTTATATGTAGATTTTCCCAAATTCCGACCACTCAAAGCCTGGCTAGTGAAAGCAAGAGGTTGATCGTCCTAGGTGAGAACTGAACCAATACTAGTGCCTAAAGCATCTGATTCGACCAAATTTTTTTTGTTGAAATTAGGGACTGCTAAGATGGGGGTAGTACACACTGCCTAATTCAAATCTAGGAAGGCATGTTTGGCTGCAGGGGTCCACTGAAATGCATTCTTCTTAAGAAGTTTCGTCAATGGCCTGGCAATTTTTCCATAATGATGGACAAAATTCTTGTAATATCTGGTGAGGCCCAGGAAACGTCAGAGGATTTTCAAGGTCTTAGGATGTGGCCAATCATGCATGGCTTGAATATTGTTGGGTTCGACGTGCACTCTGTCACGGCCAATAATTTGGCTCAAGTACTCAACCTTACTTGTTCCAAAAGAACACTTGAACTTCTTAACAAACAACTGATGGTCCCGTAACAATTGGAGTAGTTTGTCCACATGTTAAAGATGGGACTCCTAACTGCGGTTGTAAATAAGAATGTCATCAAAGAAAACCAGAACAAACTTTAGAAGGTAGGGCTTCAAGAGTTATTCATGAGACTTTGGAAGGTAGAGGGAGAATTGCAAAGACCAAAAGGCATTACCAAGAACTCCTAATGGCCTTCATGAGTTCTGAAAGAGGTCTTGGGAATATCTGCTTCCTTCATCCTAATCTGGTGATAACCGGAGCGGAGATCCAATTTGGTGAAGAAACAGGAACCTTGGATCTCATCCAACATATCATCAATGACATGAATGGGAAATTTATCCTTAATGGTCAATTTATTAAGGGCGTGAAAATCTGGACACATGCACCAAGAACCCTCCTCCTTTAGAACCATTACCATGGGGGAGGGGTATGGGCTGGTACTTGGGTAAATTACCCCGACTTCCAATAATTCCTGCACTATTTTTTCTATTTCATTTTTTTGAGCAAAGGGATACCTATAGGGGCGTACATTGGGGGGATGACTACTAGGAAGCATAGGAATGCGATGATCATGCTCACCCCCAGATGGGGGTAATTTTGTGGGTGTCTCAAATACCCAGTGGTGCTTGGCTAGGACGAGTTGCAGGTCATGATGGATTGCGAGGGAGGATGGCTCTTGTACCTGGATGGAATTAAATTGGGAAATCACCCCATGATGAGATTTCTTCAAGAGTTTCTCCATTCTGTGAGAGATGATAATTTCTGGGGACCTCGCATGCAAGCCATGAAGGGTATATGTGTGAGCCTCTTGAGTAAATTGCATATATAATTCTTGATAATTGATGGTAATCGGTCCCAAAGTGCGCATCCATTCAACACCCAAGACAATATCACAACCACCCATGGCAATGGAAAACATGTGAGCTTTCAGGGTATAATCACCCATTTGGAGTTTGACATTCTCATAGTGGCCCCCACATTTCATTACCACCATTAGCTATGAGAATTTGAAAATTTGAAACTGGTCGAATAAAACAATTGACATCCTCAACGAATTTGCGATGAATAAAATTATGGGTGTTGTTGTTATCAATCAACACTACTATCAGTCATTGTGTGATGTAACTTTTGATCTTTAATGTCTGTGGAGCAGATATACCAGCAAGAGCATGGAAGGAGATGACAGGTTCTTCCAGTTTCACAAGATATGCAACAGTGTCTGAGAGGGGCAGAGTGGGCGCAATATCCTCCAGCTCTAGGGCCTCATTTGGCATTCGGTCCTCTGACCCATCAATCTGGAAGAAATTTTGTTCACAACATTTATGTCCCGACACATATTTGTCATCACAGTAATAACAAAGCCCTTGTTTCCTATGTTTTGTCATTTCTACTGGAGACACCTTTTGAACCTTCAAGGTTTGAGTGGGAGCAGTTGCAGCCCCAGGACGAGGATAGTTAGGAACTGAAGAACAAAGGGGTTGTGCCTGAAGAATGGTCTTAGCTTCCAATGCTAAGGTGCAAACTCGCAACCAAGTAATAGGATGATGAACGCAAACATGACCACAAATTACCTCCTTTAAGCCACTAATGAAACATTCAAGATAGAATTCATCAAATAAGCCGTCAAATCTGATAGCCAACTGTTCAAATGTTGCAGTAAAATATGTGACCAATACTGTTTGTTTCAGCTGGTGAGGCACCCCAAATAATGAGATTCTCGATCAAAGCGTGCACAAACAACTTTGGTGAACATGCTCCAAGTGGGATGTATTGGATAGCATTTTTTATGCCACTGCCACCATTGCCAACATTCTTGATCTACATACAGAATGCCTACATGGAGTTTGGTCTCATCATCCCAAATATTATGGAGGGATAAGTAGTGTTCCAGTTGGGAGACCCACCCAATTGGGTCAATTCCATCAAATTTATGCATCTCCACCTTTGGTAGCTTATTCCAAGAGTTTGGAGAACCCAAAGGAAAGTGGGAATTACGAGTACTCCCATAATGAGAAGAATGAGGGACTTCATAGTGTTACACAGGTTTCTTACCCTTGTCAAACAATCCAAGGTGTCAGGTAAGGGCTTCCACGTTGGTCTTGATGGAATCCATGTCTGAAAAATGTTGATGGAGCTGGCTAAGGTCCCCAAGGCCTATTTGATCTCAAAGACATCATCGAATAGTTTTTTTACGTTAGAGTCCCACTCATCAACAGTGTGAGAGCGGGTGGTGGGACACATTGCAATGGGATAAGTTGCAAAGAAGGGTGTCGTGAAGGATAACGGGTCCACAAAAGGCTTAAAATTGATAGAGAGCATTGCGATCAGAGTGAAAAAAAGGATGCCAATGGGATAGGTCATAAACAAGTTGCAAGGGGGTCAGGTCCAAAAAAAGGCTGAAAAATGATAGGTATCACTACGATCAGAGCAAAAAGAGGAATCCAATGGGATAGGTCGTGAATAAGGGTGTTTTTAGTCCCCAAACTCTTTTGTTTACTCCTGTAGAGTTATACTCCGATCTGAATAATTTTGTAGTGTCAAAATGTCCAAATTCTTAATAGGAAGAAAGATGTAGGAATTTCGCCACCATAATGCAGGAGGCTAGGTTGCACTGCAATGGATCTTGTCTATGATTTTTCTATGTTGTGCTCCTTCAGTTTTGTGTCTCTCCCAAGGGTTGCATTTTGTTTCAGGGTACCTACAGACAAAGGGTTTTTCCCGTGCTATAGCTCTTTGATATACATGTGAGGTTGAGAGTAGTACTCGGCCCATTATCACAAGGCACCAACTAAGGAGGTTCGACTGTACCCTTAGTCGTACTACCCGATTACCCAGGTACTAGAGAGAATCTTCCCGAGTGTTGTTCTCAGTGACATTATAGCAATCAGGCGACCGATCAGTTGAGCTAGGCAGGTTCTAAGGTGCCTTGGGCAAGTCCGTGCACATGTGTTGTTTGATGCACTACCACTCAAAGGGGTACCAACAAGGGTTACAAGGGTGGCCAACATATGTGTTCTTAAGTACCACTTGTATTTCCTGTGTGTATGTTTCCCCAACGACGAATTTATGCACTAAACGACAAATCTCTGTGGTTTATCGACGTCGAAACACGTCGCTCCCTAAAAAAAAAATTCACCCACACTTTCTGCCTAGGAAAGTGCTCTGATACCACTTGTAGTATACCTGGAACAATTATCAGAATAAACAAATATACTGCACAAATAATTGGAACATCAAATATAGAGCAAAAATATAATATCGATACCACATAAATCTTAGTTCACTTGCCTCTTTGAGGGGGAAACCTCCAAATGAGCAGAATTATCTTACAATAATCCTCAACAACTTACAATGGAGAGATGCATTCTTTAAATATTGTTCACAACCAAAAATACCATGGGCCAATACCAAGGGCCAATGCCAGGGTTTATCCCTAACTAATTTATAACATTCCACTAACCAACCTTCTAACTACTTGCGGTCCCGATAATGAGGGTTGACCACTTATTACAATAACAACTAACTAATGACTAACTAAGAGGGGTTAGGGACGGATCCTAACAGCCCACCTCATGCCCACGTCTTGTCAAGCCATCGTCTTAACTTCAGTCGTAAGCATTCTTTGGGTGAATTTGTTCATTGGCACAGTGTGCACTCGAGGAACCCCAACTTCCCCATTTATGAATACCCTTCATCTCCTTATTTGAACCGAGCATTTTTCCTACCCAAATCATCCATCTTGGTCTGCAGTGGAGGTGTGTGTGCTTGGGTTGGATGTCCCAAGCCTTATAGTACCCTTGTAAAGGGGTTTGTGATTTGAGAGATTTAGTATGCAATGTGCTTATTGCACAATGTCTCATTAAGGAAGTCTTACTGAACCGTGTACTTTTGGAACTTAGGCTTTGTAGGATACCGTTGTAAAGGGGTTTAGGATTTCAGAGTAGGATGCAATTTGCTCATTGAGAAATTCCCACAATGGATAGTTGGTTGGAGATAATAAGTAGGATGCGGGGTTCATAAGCAAGCAATGAGGGGTGGGACTTGTGGGTAAGTAATTATTAAGATGTATGTTACACCTTGTGACCCATCTATGGGATCCTATCAAAATTTTCACATGGGATGATTTTACAATGTGGTACCTCCTTAGGGAAATCTTAGCCAACCTAGTACTCTTGAAAAATAGGGTACATGTTTCACACCTAGTATGATATGTAGTGTTTTAGAATATTGAGAGTGTAATATGTTAGTTAAGAGTTTATGTTTGAGAGTATTGAGTGTGCAACATTGTGGTGTTCCTTGTAATTAGCTAAAATAAAATATTTTGAGCAATATAGATAGAAATATAACTATGGAAAGTAAATAAATCATAACCAAAATATGGAAACAATAACAATGAGCAAACCTTTATTGATATTCATAGTAGAAAGAAATGTTCACTTCCCTCTTAGCCCTCAACTCTGATAGCCAATTGTTCAAATGTTGCAGTAAAATCTGTGACCGATCCTGTTTGTTTCAGCTTGGTGAGGCACCCCAAATAATGATATTCTCGATCAAAATGTGCACAAACAACTTTGATGAACGTGCTCCAAGTGGGATGTCCTGGATAGCATTTTTTATGCCACTGCCACCATTTCCAACGTTCTTGATCTAAATACAGAACGCCTACATGGAGTTTGGTCTCATCATCCCAAATATTGTGGAGGGAGAAGTAGTGTTCCAGTTGGGAGACCCACCCAGCTGGGTCAGATCCATCAAATTTATGCATCTCCACCTTTGGCATCTTATTCCAAGAGTTTGGAGAACCCCAAGGAGAGTGGGAATTCTGAGTACTCTCATAATGAGAAGAATGAGGGACTTCAGAGTGGTACTTGGGTTGCTTACCCTTGTCAAACAATCCAAGGTGTCGGGTAAGGGCTTCTAGGTTGGTCTTGATGGAATCCATGTCTGAAAAATGCTGATGGAGTTGGCTAAGGTCCCCTAGGGCCGGTTTGATCTCAAGGATATCATCGAATAGTTTGTTTACCTCAGAGTTCCACTCGTCAGTAGTATGAGAGTGGGTGGCAGGGCACATTGTGATGGGATAAGTTGCAAAGAAGGGTGTCTTGAAGGAGAATGGGTCCACAAAAGGCTTAAAATTGACAGGGAGCATTGTGATCAGAGTGAAAAAAGGAAGCCAATGGGATAGGTCGTAAACAAGTTGTAAGGGTTCTGGTTCAGAAAAAGGCTGAAAAATTATATGTATCACTGCGATCATGGAAAAAAGAGGAATCCAATTGGATAGGTCACGAATAAGGGTTTTGTCAATCCCCAAACTCTTTTGTTTACTCCTACAAAGTTATACTCCGATCTGAATAATTCTATAGTGTCAGAATATCCAAATTGTTAATAGGAAGAAATATGTAGGAATTTCACAACCATAATGCAAGAGGCTAGGTTGCACTGCAATGGATCTTGTCTATGCTCTTTCTGCATTGTGCTTCTTCAGTTTTGTGTCTTTCCCAAGGGTTACGATTTGTTTTAGGATACCTACAAACAAGGGTTTTCCCTGTGCTATAGCTCTCGGATATACATGCGAGGTTGACAATAGTGCTCGGCCCATTATCACAGGGCACCAACTAAGGAGGCTTGACCGTACCCTTAGTCGTACTACCCGATTACCTAGGTACTAGAGAGAATCTTCCTGAGTGTTGTTCTCAGTGACATTATAGCAGCCAGGCGACCGATCGATTGAGCTAGGCGGGTTCCAAGGTGCCTTGGGAAAGTCCATGCACAGGTGTTCTCTAATGCACTACCACTCGAAGGGGTACCAACATGGGTTACAAGGGTGGCCAACAGATGTGTGCTTAAGTACCACTTGTATTTCCTGCGTGTATGTTTCCCCAACGATGAATTTATGCGCTAAATGACAAATCTTTGTGGTTTATCGATGCCGAAACACGTCGCTACCCTGAAAAAAAATTCACCCACACTTCCTACCTAGGAAAGTGCTATAATGCCACTTGTAGTATACCTGGAACAATTATCAGAACAAATGAATATATTGCGCAAATAACTTGAACATCAAATATAGAGCAAAAATATAATATCGATACCACATAATCTTAGTTCACTTGCCTCTTCGAGGGGGCAACCTCCAAATGAGCAGAGATCTTTTACAATAATCCTCAACAACTTACAATGGAGAGATGCATTCTTTAAATATTGTTCATAACCAAAAATACCATGGGCCAATGCCAAGGGCCAATGCCATGGTTTATCTCTAACTAATTTATAACATTCCACTAACCAGCCTTCTAACTACTTGTGGTCCCGATAATGAGGGTTGACCACTTATTACAATAACAACTAACTAATGACTAACTAAGAGGGGTTAGGGACGGATCCTAACAGCCCATCTCCTGCCCACGTCTTGTCAAGCCATCGTCTTAACTTCTGTCGTAATCATTCTTTGGGTGAATTCGTTCATTGGCACAGTGTGTGCTCGAGGAACCCCAACTTCCCCATATATGAAGACTCTTTGTCTTCTTATTTGAACGAAATGCTTTGCCTGCCCAAATTATCCATCTTGGTCTTCAGTGGAGGTGCACATGCTTGGGTTGGATGTCCCAAGCCTTATAGTACCCTTGTAAAGGGGTTTGTGATTTGAGAGATTTAGTATGCAATGTGCTTATTGTACAATGTCTCATTAAGGAAGTCTTACCGAACCATGTACTTTTGGAACTTAGGCTTTGTAGCATACCCTTGTAAAGGGGTTTAGGATTTTAGAGTAGGATGCAATGTGCTCATTGAGAAATTCCCATGATGGATAATTGGTTGGAGATAACAACTAGGAAGTGGGGCTCAAAAGCAAGCAATGAGGGGTGGGACTCATGGGTAAGTAATGATTAAGGTGTATGTTACACCTTATGACCCATCTATGGGATCCTATCAAAATTTTCACATGGGATGATATTACAATGTGGTACCTCCTTAGGGAAGTCTTAGCCAACCTAGTACTCTTGAAAATTAGGGTACATGTTTCACACCTAGTGTGAGATGTAGTGTTTGAGAATATTGAGAGTGTAATATGTTAGTTAAGGGCGAGGCCAATCTTTGATCACCTCAATTTTTTTAGGATCAATAGGCACACCCTCGACACTCACAATGTGTTCCAAATATTCCACTTCTGAGATGTTGAAAGGACATTTAGAATATTCGAGGAAAAATTGGTGATTATGAAGGAGTTGCAAGATTTGATCCACATGTGCCACCAAAGTTTTCTTGTAGACCAAATTGTCATCAAAGAAGACTAGGAAAAAATGGCATAGAAGGGGTCAAAAGATTTTGTTCACTAGGCTCTAAAAACTGGAAGGCATGTCGCAAAGACCAAAAGGCATCACCAAAGACTCATAATGGCATTCATGAGTGCAACAAGAAATTTTACGAATATCTACTCATGTGAATGTTGTAATAATTGGAGAAGAGATCAAGTTTGGTGAAGGATTGAGCACAATGTAGCTCATCTAAGAGGTTGTCAATGACCGGAATGGGAAATTTACCTTTGACAATCAAATTGTTAAGAGCTTGAAGATCAGGACACATGCATCAAGTGCCTTCTTTTTCAAGAATCATGATGATTGGGGAGGAATAAAGGTTGGTACTTGGATGGATGACACCTACTACAAATAGCTCACATACAATCTTTTTGATTTCATTATTTGGGGCAAAAGGATGTCGATATGACTGCACATGGGTGGTAGCATACCTTTGAGTAGTGGGATACTATGATCATGTTCACCATGTGAGGGTGGTAGTCCTTAGGGAAGTTCAAAGACAACTTGGTGTTTGTCCAAAACTATTTACAAGTCTAGGTGATCTAGGTCAGAAGCATCCTCAAAGGGTTGAATAACATGGAATTGTGCAATAATTCTTGAATGGCACTTTTTTAAGAACTTTTCCATGTGATGGGAGCTGACTTTTTTTGGAGAGTCAACTTTGAGACCTTTGAGAGTGTAGGAATGTCCATCTTCTAGAAACTCATGTATAATTCAAGGACATTCATGGTGATTGGGCCTAATATTCTCAACCATTCGACATAGAGAAACAATATCATATTTACCCATTTTAGTGGAAAACATGTGAGTTTTCAAGGAGTAATTGCCTATTTGAAGTTTCACATTTTTCACACCAATCGCCACATTTCATAGATCCCCATTTGACAATCATAATTTGAATGTTGTTAGCAAGGTGGACATCGAAGTGCATTTCCTGGGTGATGTGGTGATGAATGAAATTGTGGGTGTTGCAATCGTTGATTAAGACACCTTCAAATTCTTTATATAGTCAACCAACTTTAATGTATGGGGAGAGGAAATACCAGTCAAGGCATGAAGAGATATTTGGGGTTCGTCACCTAGTTGGTCAGGAAGAGGAATGTACTCAGTCACGGGGCAGGTGGGGGTGAGGTCCTCCAGAGTCCCTCTATCAACTTCACCATTGGAAATGTTCTCAGATATGGCCATAAATAATTTATGCTCCTTACATTTATGCCATGGAAAATATTTGTCATCATAGTTGTAATAAAGACCCTTGAGTTAGTGTTTTTCCACTTTGGCTCGTGTCAACTTGTGGACCTTGAGGGGTGGATCAGGTTGTTGAGAGGCCACCACATTTCAACATGTGCAGAGAAAAGTTGGGGCATTTGGATTGGGTAGAGGATGTAACTTATGCATGATGAGCGAACTAAGTAGCCTCAAACTAGGTAGTTGGGTGATTCATCTCCACTTAGGTTTTGATTTCCTCTTTATGACTGCTGAGAAAGCATTGCTTAAAAAAGTCATCAGTTAAATTTTTTTTTATGGTGTCGAAACACTCAAAAGAATCATTATATTATTCCATTGTACCTTTTTTATTCAATTCGGTAAGTTGGCCCACAAAATTAGTATCCCGACTAAAGTAGGCAAATAGGGTTTTCACAAGCATGGAAGGAAAAGTAGTGTTCCATTTGGTCAACCCAACTTGTTGGATCTGACCCATCAAACTTATCAAGACCAACTTTAGGTAAGCAAGGCATGAGATCGCAGGAAAGGTTAGAAAAGGGGGGTCATTATTATAACTTTCTTCCTCATCAACATGCTTACCCTTGTTAGATCCTTCACTAGATAAATTTCCACCATGATCATTCTTACCCTCCAACTTCTCAATCTTATCAAAACAAAGGTCGACTTGTGCATTGAGGGTAGTTATGTTGTTCTCAAGTTTGTTCATTGATTGGGTGAGAGACTAAACCATTTTCTTTAGGTCTTCCACGACTAACATGTTGCAGGTATGGGCCATGCAACCATGAGGACCGCTTGAGAGGTTATCCAAGAACTAGCCCAACATGATCAATCTCACAAGAGGAATCTGTGGAAATCGGCCACAAGCAACTACAGTGACAAGGTCACAGAGAAAAATGTTATTGGAGAGATGCATAATGCACTTAGCATTGCACAGGGAGTCTTTTGAGCTAGGTCTCTTGTAATGGTACTCGCGAGCCCCGGACCTTTGTTTTATGCTAGTAGGAGTATTACTCACGTCTGAATATTACCATGGTAAAGAAATTCCCAAATTATATATATATATATATATATATATATATATATATATATATATATATATATTGTTTACTTATTTTATTTTATTTATTGTTGTTGTTGTTGTTATTCAATTGTATGTTATACAAATCCTAGGGTTGCAGGGTCCTAAAGACAAAGGAGTGTTAGGTGTTATTAACTCTCTAATATACCAAGGGGTTCCAACAATAGTACTTGGCCAAATATTTCATGATGCTAAGGAGGCTAGACCATACCCTTAGCCATGCTACCCAATTCCTATATACTAGAAAGTGATCTCTCAAAATGTTGTTCTTGCTCTACTATAAAAACCAGACGAGTGATAGGTTTATATAAAGTTGGTTTCAAGTGCTCCTAGGGGGCTTCCAATATACCCGAAGTTATGTGGAAGATTGAATTCACAAGTAGATTCTCTTTGATGTGGTACTACTTGAATGGGTACCAATAGGGGTTACAAGGTTGTCCAACAAAGGGACTTCCATTTGTATTTCATGTTTGTATGCTTCCCTAGCTACATGTTTACTCATTGAACAATATATATCTCTGATTAAAGATGTTGAAACATGCCTCTAGCCTAAAAAATATATTTCTAAAATTTGGACACATGCTTGCATAGAAAAAAACACTATAATACCACTTGTGGCATTCCTTGTTAACTGAAACATAATACTCAGGGAAATTTAGGCAAAAACATAACTGTGGAAATCAAATACAATAGAACCACAATATGGAAACGACAATAGTTAGCAAACCTTTATTGATATTAAAAATAGAAACCAATGTTCACTTGCCTCTTCAAGGGGGTAGCCTCCAATTGAGTAGATCTCTAAATACAATATTATTCACTTGGTGCTTGATTACATAGTTTGTATTACTCTATATAATTTCTAATTGACCAAATCCCTAACCACCTATTTGGCCTCCATTAATGAGGCTAAAACCACTAACTAGCAGACCTTCTTTAATAAAATCAACTTACATTTATCGATTTCACACTCTACTACCTTGCAGGCCTTATTTAATAGAGATAGCCCCAATGCACTAACAACTTATTCTCTTAACTAGGGGAGTTAGGGTGGGACCCCAACAAATATGTAAGTTGTGTAAAGCCCAAGCCCCACCACTGATAGAGAAATAGAGATCTTAATAAGTAGGTGGGCCCCACCTCAATGACCAAGCCCCACCATTGATAGAGAAGTAGAACTCGTAATAAATAGGTGGGGCCCATCTTAATGACCAAGCCTCATTACTACTAGAGAAGTAATGACCATAATAAGGAGGTGGGCCCACCTCAATGACCAGTGATGATGCACATATTGCAGAGGATAAAGGGATATGTTCCTCGTGTTGATTATCTAGTAGTAGCTTGTTGGGGACATTACACCTTCTTAGACATGCATTTGGATTCCCAAAGTTTAAGGAACATGTTGCACCTTATGAACCATATAGGATCCTTAAAGTTTTCCTTGTGGGATAATTTAGTGAACAAGGACTTCCTTAAGAAAGGCTTGACCAACCAAGTACTTTGGAAACCTAGGCTTTATAGTTATCCTTGTAAAGGAATTTAGAATTTATGAGTACTAAGTGTGCAATTTGTTTGATGTGCAAAGGTCCACTACATATAGGCCACTAGTGATCATAAGTAAGAGGTGGGTGGGGCCCACTAGTATGTAGTGGGAGGTCGGTCCAGGTAGCAAGTGGTAATCACATATATTCCACTTGGTGCTCAATGCTTGATGACAATGCACGCACCAAAGAGGAGAAAGTGTGCGAGGCTTACAAGCATTGGTGAGTAAGTGTGTGTTCGGTCCCTTAGACTCTTAGAATGCATTTCTTGCCTTGAGTCTCCACTAGCATCTCCACGAGGACTTTGTATCTCCTAATATGTGCTTCCAAATTAGCAAAGTGTGAGGTGAATGATAAGGCAAGCATGGTTAACTTTGTGTGATGACATGGTATGGAGGTCTTTGGGGAGGTGATGTTGCAATTTAGGTCTTTACCAAAAAAAAGAACTCATAAACAATGCACATGTTGTGTGTGTGTGTGTACACACACACACACACATATATGCACAATTTATAAATATATTATATATTGTGATTGGTTGTGTATAATAATTACACAACTACAAAGAGAGTGAGATGGAGAACAAGTAGTGATTTGAGGAAGACAATAAATAGATCTATTTATGCGAGAAACTCTTTGACACCAAGGTACAACAAACATTGTTCTATGTGTTGTTATATTTTTATGTTGGGGTTTGAGTGAGATTGATTTGTCAATATTCAAGCATAAAATATGATAATATGGGTAGAGTTTGACACAAGATGTAGACACGGGGTAGACAAATTTCAATAGGCACATCTTCAGTACCTTAGACCTTGAGAACGTGTTCCTCACCTTGAGTCCTCATCAACACCTCGTTGGGACATTGCATCTCTCAAACCATGTATTTGGATTAACACAGATTAAGGCATATATTACACCCCATTACCCCCTCATGGGTGACAACTTTCAGAGGGACCCTCACAAGTGTGTCATGTTGAGTCATGCTCATCTTCTCTAAACTAGACATAGTTTCTCTTGATCTCCATCATATGTGTGATCGTGCTAGCTCAGATGTGGTATAGATCATCCTCCTCCCTCACTCCTTAGATGACAAATGCACTATGGATGGTATAGTATGGTTCTTGTATGCTTTATCTTGATATTCCATGTATCGATGTTCATTTGGATGTGATGCTATAACTTCCTAGTTAGTCATGAAAGTGGTAAACACTAAACAATATCTGGTAGCACTTCATAACTTGGATAATTTTATGATTTGCCTTGTTATACCCTGGGGAACATGTTTTCTTTTAGAAGTGTGTCATTTCTCAAGTTAATTTGTACTACTGGGTACTTAACCTAGATAGTGTTGTCCACATCCTAACCATGTTAAACATTTTCCACCTTCCATATATCATTCATTCCACCCATATAAAAATATTCTATCCTGATCATGTATGATTTCTCAAAGGTTAAAAGAAAAGGTCTAAAACCCGAATTAATAAAGCCAAAAAGGATAGAGGTGAAGAGATAAAATCAAAATCCATAAATAAAAGCTTGAGCAATGCCACCTCGCTATGAAGCCAATGCCCTTAGTCCCTTACTTGTCTATGAAAATCTAAAGAAAAAGGGATTTGCTCGATAAACTGAACATTTAAAGAAAAATGAATGAAGGGGTAGTAAGAAAGAGTGCCAAGGACAAGTAACTCGACACTAAGCTCCCTCTCAAATGCTATTATATAAAAAATCCTAGCTCATGAAAGCTAGATGAATGAATAGAAAGACCTATGC
Organism: Picea mariana; assembly: GCA_032191745.1. NCBI lineage: Eukaryota > Viridiplantae > Streptophyta > Pinopsida > Pinales > Pinaceae > Picea > Picea mariana. The sequence continues at coordinate 128,631 of JASDQU010103402.1, read as the reverse complement.
ATGTATAAGACTTTGAAGGTCATCACATGAGGTTCTTTCCCTTCTCTTACATCATTATTATTCATCTTTTGCCTATATTTCACTTAGGTACTTATGAAATATAAGTTGTCATATGACATGATACATGTATATGGGTTAGTATTGCTCCCCTTAGTAAGACTTAGACAAATCTTAAAACTAACCCTTATTTGTTATGTTGTGTTAAGAGATGTCACCATGTGTTATCATCTAATGACTTGCTAAGAGGCTAGACCCATCACATCAAGTGAGTGTTGTGCATTGAGATATGTGTACCATGTCTCGAGATCCCTAGCAATGCACGAGGATCTATGATGCTTCATTGAGATCTATGCACTCACATATGATCATATCTACAGAGATTGGGATCCATGTCGTTTTCCTTGGGATCCATGTACTACATTGGGATCCATGTCGTTTACCTTGGGACCCATGTACTACATTGGGATATGTGTCACTGCATTGGGATCGGTTACAATGTATTGAGCCATGATAGGGATGGCATGTCATCACACATGCCACATGGAACACTCAGATTCATTCTCCTTGCTCAGTTGGACGTTACATTCACACTCATGCATTATTATCTCTCATTGGACCACGTGTGGGAGTTATTAATGCATTATAGGAGTTAGTTATAGATTATGGAGGTGGTTATAGGTTGTTAATTGGACCATGGGATGACGTGGCATGATTTATTATTCTCTACTTGAGGAGCGCTCACCTAGAGGAGGCCACACATGCCATTTATGTTGACTTGTTGACTTTGATGGCCCACACGTGTGGGATATGATGTCCTTGGACCATGTTTGACTTATGATTCACCTTTCCTTGGACAATGGCACTTTTATTGAGGAGTGCATCTTCTTTACCTCTCTCTAGCCCACACATGTGGCTCCTTCTATTGTATTTTCAACCATTTTGAGGGGCACTTTGCTCTTGGAGGGTTATGAGGGACTTGTTACATGATTTGTTGTATTTTCCCATGCTTTTGACTAAACTAATGGTTTTGAGCTCATGGTATTGAGATAGTACATTTTATTGTATCATATCGAGGAGGCTCCTCATCTGTAAAAGGAAGAGTTCTCTCTCATTTCAAATGGTTGGAGATTAATGAGAAAACTTGTTTAAGGAGTTCTTGTGCATTTGCTATTTTTTCTTGGTGAATGTTTAGTTATTTTCAAGGGTTTTAGATAAACACTTTTTAGAGTTGTTGGAAGAAAAGGGCTACTACAAGGCCAAAGAAGGGTGAAATGCTTCACTTGGAAGGGTTCTCAAGGTAAGATCTTCTAGCCTTCCTCTTTGATCATTGAATATTTGTTCATTGCATTAAGGTAGGATGTCCCAGGGCTCTGTCCTTTTACCTTGGCCAACCTTTAAGTTCACCTTGCTAGTACCTAAAGAGGCTTCTTCATGGACCAATCCTTCCATCCAACTCTGAAGCGAAACTTCTAACCCTAGGCAACACTTGAGGGGCAATCCTTTGAGTGCCATCAACATTGTCTCATCCTAAACCCTAGACATCACTTATACTTAATATAGAGACCCCATAACCTTCCAAAGGCACTAGTATATCATTGTTGTCAACCACCCAAAACAAAAAGTCATTTTCCTTTTTTGTCCTTTTTTCTTTTACAATCTAGGGTTTCATTATGCTTTACTTTGGAGACTAGGTTGCTTGAGCTTCATTGACATATCTTTCATTTAATTGATGTTGGCTACTCTTCATTGAAATACCTTAGTTGTTAGCATTTTTTTTTGTGAGGGGTTGAATCTAATCCTTCTTTGCATATCTTGCCTAAAGATGAAATCCTAGGGCTCAAATAATGCACCTTTTGATTAAGATCTGATCCAAATACTTGTGGATGCCCGAACAATCATGCTTGGAATGCGTCTTTGAGCTATCAACGTTATTTTTTCTTGAAATCCACTCTCATTTTTTGAATGTTTTCCAGTGGACAAGGGTTTGTAAGGCATTTCTTTATGCACCCTTTGAGCAACATTTGGGCTACTCTGTGCTTCCAACGACCCTAGTTGCCAAATCGATGAGACATAGGGTGTAACAATCCTCTCTAATTGTTGATCGTAGCCTCCCTCATACTGTTGTCCAAGGGTACTAGTTATCGTAAACTACAGAGGAAATATATAGTTGTGAAGGTGGTCTAAAACCCCTTTGTTTACAAGTGTTTTGGAATGTGAGTGATTTGCTTCACCTTAGACAAAAAATCGATCTTGAGTAAGGCCAAACGACTTGGTTTATAGCCTTGATGTTGTCACTTGTTTGTTGGTTGAGGTCTTCTTCAAGATTGTCACAAATTTGCAGAGTTTCTAGCAAGTGAGTAAGGGTTAAGTGACATTCTTTTGGACAATGTTTTCATATCTTCTTGCTCCATAGACTTGTTACTAATACACCAAGTCTAAAGACATCCCAACAACCTCCCATAGACTTGAATCATTGCACCATTCCATGACCATCCTAAGACTTGATTACACCATCTATATGCTACATCTAATGCTTGTTTGAACATTGATGATCCACATATCATTTATATGCAAGATCTATCATTTTAACTCAATAATATCACTATTTACTTCATGGTTATGTGGTTTATGTGTGCACACATTCTAAAGTTTTCATAACATTGTTGGTATTTTGGTCATTGGTTCTTGGTTGAGTGCCTTTATTTAATAAACATAATCTACAACATTACATTGACTATATGATTTCGCAAATTGAGCATCGTTTTGTCCATGTTGGTATATGTTGTATTTATTGCCTAAATCACTTCATTACAATTTTAATATTTCTATGGTTTATGACATAAGTAAGGTAATTGTTGGATGAAACAACAATGAATTTGGTCAAGGATACAGATGTTGATTTGATACCCTCTTTGTAATCATATCTTAACACATGCTCTTGGCTATCTTGTTGTTCCAATGGTTTGTCTCATAGTTTAATTTCATTTCATGCTAAAATTTGACCATAGAGTTGAGTAGACCTTGCCATTGGTTATTATGCTTTGAATGGTTTGAACAATAATACATATTGTGCAATTGATTTGGCATTTCATTTGGTTGATATATGAATGAATAATGAATGGTACATGGATATGATATATTGGCACACTTGCATGAGAGCATTTCATTTCAAAGCATTTATTGAGCTTTACCTTTCCAAGTTACATTATATTCAAGTTCTTTACGGATTGTCTTCTCACATTTAATTGTGTCTTATCCCTTGGAGAAGATAGTAAACCTTAAGTCAAACTGATTCCTTACCCTCTCCCATCCAAATACAACGATAGGACTTAGTCGTGACCCCATAGGAAAACCCTCCTTAGGTTAGAAGCCATAGCTTTAAAGTGTAGAGGCAAGGCCGTTGAGGTGACAATGGACGGCTTGTCTATCCGTTGTCCCAAGCTCTCCTTCATAGGGTAGGACTTTGCCTTAGCGAGAGTTTGAGCGGTAATACACCTTATGAACCATATGGGATCCTTCAAAGATTTGTAAGTGGGACAACTTAATGAGGTGGGACTTTGTCAAGGAAGGCTTAGCCAACCAAATAATCTTAAAACTCAAGTTTTGCAACATACACTGGTAAGGGGTTTAGGATTCGAGAGTATTGATTGTGTAATGTGTTAGCTATGTAAAGGCCTAACATTGATAGATAACTAGAGCTCTTAGGTAGAGGTGGGGCCCATAGCTACAAAGTGGAAGGTTGGTCTCCATTAACACCTCCCTAGAGTCATTGTGTCTCCCAAGTCATGCTCATGGGTTAACAAAACTTATTGTGCAAGTTGCATCTTATAAACCACAAGAAATCCTTTCAAACATCTCATGTGGGATAACTCAATGAGGCAGGGCTTCCTCGAGGAATTCTTAGCCATCCAAGTACTCCTAAAACATGGGCTTTGCAATTTACACTTCGCAAGGGGTTTATGATTTGAGAGTATTGAGTATGTGATGTGTTAGATGTGTAAAGGCCCATCACATATAGACAATTGGAGTTCATAAGTAGGTGGTGGTGCCCACAAATACAAGGTGGGTGATGGATTCCATGTGTACGCATAGTGTGGTTACCACATATAGCTTGTTTAATACTCAATGCTCGATGAGGATGCACACTTTGCAGAGGAGAGAGGTTGTGTGACCCACAAAGTCTGATGGATATGAGCATCTTTAGTACCCTAGACCTTAGGTATGTGTTCCTTGCATTGAGTCTCCACTAGTGTCCCCCTAGGGGCATTGCAATTCCCAAGGCATTCTTTTAAAACAACAAATCTCAAGGCACATGTTTTAATGGATGAACCAGATGGAATCCTTTCAAGCTTTGCATGTAGGACAATTATGTGATGTGGGACTTCATTAATTAAGGAAGGCTCACCCAACCAAGTACTTTTGAAACAACATTGCAACTCTTAAGATATGCTTTTCGATTAATAAATTTGAATGCACAAAAATAACTTATGAACCATAACCAAGTACTTTTGAAACTTAGGCTTTGCTTTGTGCCTTGTAAAGGGGTTTATGATTTGAGAGTTTTCAATTTGCAATGTGCTCATTATTTAATGTCCCACTATTAACAGATCACTAGAGCTAATAAGTAGGAGGTGGGGCTTATGGATAAATAATGGGAGGCGGGTAACATGGATAAGTAATGATTAAGATGTATGTTGCACCTTATGGGATGCTCTCAAGCTTTGGATATAGGATAATTTTGCAATGTGGACTTTTTTTTGAAGTCTTGGCCAACCGACTATTGTTGAAAATTAGGGTCTATAATGTACACCTAGTAAGGGGTTTAATGTTTGAGAGTACTGAGTGTGCAACATGTTAGTTGTGTAAAACCTCATCATAGACAAGTAGAGCTCATATAAGGAGGTGGGGTCCACGAGGAAGCAATTAGAGAGGAGAGAGGGAGTGGGGCCCACGACGAAGCAATTAGAGAGGAGAGAGGGAGTGGGGCCCACAATGAAGCAATTAGAGAGGAGAGAGGGAGTGGGGCCCACAAGGTCTAATGACTAGGCACATCTTTGTTACCTTAGACCTTAGGTATGCGTTCCTTGTGTTGATTGTCCACTAGTAGTTTGTTGGGGACATGACACCTTTCAAGCCATCCTTTCAGATTGACCAAGTTTAAGGGATAAGTTGCTCCATATGCACCATATCAAATCCTTTCATGTTTTGCATGTGCATTAATTTAGTGAGCGAGGACTTCCTCAAGAAAGGCTTTGTCAACCAAGTACTCTTGAAATTTAGGCTTTGCATTGTATGCTAAAGGTTTAAAAATTTATGAGTATTAAGAGTGCAACGTGTTTGTAGTGCAATGGCTCACCATAAAAGAAACTTATGAGTATTATAATAATAATAATAATAATAATCTATTTTTAAGGTCACAGCGAAGCCACACCAAATTGGTGTATGAGACCCCCTTGTTTGTGGGACAAGGGACCCCCCTACGCCCAACGATTTGACTGGTAAAGTCTACGGAGGTATACATACCCTACCCCCCTTTGGATTTGAACTTGTGACCTCTTAAGAGGAAACACATGTTCTTAACCATTAGGCCCACTCAAGCTGTATAAAGGCCCACCATTAAATGTGCAATGTGCTTGTTGTGTAAAGGCCCACCGAGAATAAGACAATGATACTCATAAGTACAAGGTGAGGTCCACCAATATGCATTGGGAGGTGGCTCTAAGTAGTAGGTGGCAAGCTCGATGTCAAGCACACACTAAAGAGGAGTGTATGGGGATAAAAGGATTGATGAGAGTGTACCGGGATATAGGATCGATGAGTGTGTCTTGGATGTCTTTGATGCCTTGTAGTCTCATAGCACATTTCTTACAGTCCATCTCCCAAGCCATTCTTCCAAATTAACAAAGCACAAGGTGAATAATTAGCAAACAAGGTCAACTATGTTTGAGGACATGGCATTGGCATTGAAGTCTCAAGAAGGTGAGAGCGCAATTTAGATCTTTAGCCTCACTATCACATAAAACAAATTTAAATTAAAAAATTGATTTATACAACCTTAGTGGACCTAATGGTTAAGAACATATGTTTCCTCTTAAAAGGTCACATGTTCAAATCTAGAGGAAGTAGGGTATGTATTCCTAGATATTAAAAATAAATTATTATTATATATTTAGCTTGAACGTCCCTTTAAAATAAATTATTATTATATTATATATGACTTAATAAAAAAAAATGCACAGCAAAACTACCATACAAGTCGGCATACATACCATCCCATCTAAAGTTAAAGGTTGGGATACCAGGCGAGGCATACGTATCATTTTGGAATATATTATATATTGTGATTAGATGCGCGCATAATTGTTACATAAGTACAGAGCGGGGTGGACAACAGGAGGCGATTTGGAGAAGAAAATACAACAGATCCATTTCTGCGAAAAGCTCTTCGACACCAAGGTACACTCAATACTACTCTGTGTGTTGTTACATTGCTATGATGGGTTTGATTGATATTGATTTGGTTAATCTTTAAGCATAGAATACGCGTTAGTTAGGACAGGGTTTGATACAGGTTATGGATTGATTTGATTAATATTTTCAGCATAAAACATGGCAACGAGGATAGGGTTTGGCAAAGGTTGTGGATATGCTTGCAGATAAATTTCAATTAATTAAATTTTGACACAATACCGATTTAATTTAATAAATTCATCTGTTAGGGAATGGTTTTTGATGTATGTGTGTATTGAAAGGTGAAACCCTTTGTTGGTTGCAGAGGGAAATTGGAATTAGGGTCTAAGGAAGATGYCGAAGAACAAGGGAAAGGGAGGTAAGAACAGGAAGAGGGGAAAGAATGAAGCRGATRATGAGAAGAGAGAATYGGTGTTCAAGGAAGACRGKYAGGAGTATGCCCAAGTCCAGAGAATGCTTGGTAATGGCCGCTGCGAAGCACTTTGCATTGATGGTACAAAACGTCTCGGCCACATTCGGGGGAAGATGCACAAGAAGGTCTGGATTGCTGCCGGTGACATCATCCTTGTTGGGCTCAGGGATTATCAGGATGATAAGGCTGATGTTATATTGAAGTACATGCCTGATGAAGCTAGGCTCCTGAAGGCCTATGGAGAATTGCCTGAGAATGTTCGGCTCAATGAAGGTATTGCTGGTGGTCTCGACGAAGATGATGAAGGTGGCGGCGATGACTACATTGAATTTGAGGACGAGGACATTGACAAAATCTGATTAGGTTTATACTATCTAGGAAGAATGTTCAGCATAGTGTATGCTTTTTCTTTTTAGTGTTTTATCTGTTTATATATAATTTTATTAAATAAAACAGTGTGGATTTGATTCATAAAGATTCATCTCTGCTTTTGACAAAGTCGGTACAGGATAATGTTTTGTTTTGATGTACCTCAGCTGGGTAGAAGTGTTGGCAACGGACATATGTAGAGAACCAAGGATTTATGGTTCGTTTTTTTTGGTTTTAATGGAAGATAAAGTCCCTTAATTGATGCATTCGAACGATTTGATAAAATATGCGTACAAAATAGCAATACAATCTGTATGATATCTGTTTGACAAAATGCTTGAGTGAAAATGGTGTCGTTTCTTCTATCTTTTTGCTTATGATGATGATCTGAAAATAGTGTCATTCCTGCTGTCTTGTTTGCTCACGGTGATGATCCGATTCTTGAGATTTGCGAGTCATGTTTTTATTTGCCTAAGGCTCAAGAGGCTCAAGCAAGATTGTGATGCACCTTTGTATATCAGACCAATTTATACATGTTCTTGATTGGCTCTTTCTTTTCTCTAAGCCTGGTGTGGAACCCAAGGATGCTTCCCTGCATTTGTGGATGGCATCCTTTAATAAATTCGTTGGTGTAGACTAGTACACATAGCCCAGGGGGATTCGAACTGGGCACCTGCTGGCACAGAACTTGCAAAATGCCCAGCAACATTAGTGACAACTAGTGGAGCTAACTCCTTGGGCTTGATTAGCTCATATACATGCCTATTTACCCTTCCATACCACAATGTTTATAACCTGTTATTGTGTCTATGCATTGTTGAGGGTTTTGCATGACTTGAGTTGATCTACCCTTTCTATGCCACAGTTTATAACTTGTTATTGTTGTCTATGCATTGTTGGTGGTTTTCATTATACATGACTTGAGTTGATCCATATGGCACATTCATTTTTTTTCTCCTAGTTATTGTTGAGATAGAGCTTTTCTTCACTATAATAAAACAATATGTACATCTCTTTTATACAACAAAAAAAACAAAAAGAGGAGGAAAAAGGAAGTGGGCTGCAAATGTAGCCGCCACTAGCACTAGCATAGTCCAAAACTCAAAATCGAGTTAAAGAGGGCTGCAAATGTAGCCGCCACTAACACTAGCAAAGTCCAAAACTCAAAATCGAGTTGGTTTTATGCCTAAACATCCGTTAAGTACAATAAGCACAAGTGAAATCATCACGAGAACATAGTCCAAAGAAACACAGGGCCATAGGCTTTATCATAAACAACTAAAAATGTAGCAACAAGTAAAAGTCCATCACCTAGTGGATTTTCATGTCAATTTTTGGGGGCTATCTTGCAACCTGTACTAGTTGGCTTATTGTCCACAACAATGGTGTCCCAACCATTGTTGTCGGGTTGATGGGGGCTTGTTTGTCTGAAATATGGCCAAGGTTAAGGTTGGAAACTTATCACTCTGTTGTATATGGGCCTAAGGCCAACTATGTTTGCACTCATGCCTTTCCCTTACCGAGTTGCTTGCTTGATGATGTGGCCTCTATGTGGTTGCTTGGATTGTGTTGATTGTGCAGAGGACTCTCTTGGCAGATATCTATTCATGTTGTAGGGGTCCCACCATGGAAGAGTTGCTTGCTTGATGATGTGGCCTCTATGTGGTTGCTTGCATTGTGTTGATTGTGCAGGGGACTCTCTTGGCAGATATCTATTCATGTTGTTGGGGTCCCACCATGGAAGTGTAGTAAATGTTGAAGTGGTTCATTTTCACTTGTATCTTTTGTCTTGGAATAACGATTTGCAAGGACATATTCACACATATTAGTGAGTTGTCATACCATGTGAATAATCAAGAGGGCTCTTTATTATTAAAGGCGAAGCTCATTGTGTGCCTTAAACCTTCCATAGTAAGAAAATAATTTCAACACGGACAAGCATCCAAGCAAAGTGGAACTTGGCAGTGCAAGGGAGATGGTCCTCTAATAGAATTGCCATTTAAGATATAAAAACGAGGAGCCATTGGCCACACAAAGACCCTAGGTAAACTTGGCTGGGGGACAGAGCTAGAAAGGTGTTGAAGAGTTGCAACAAGCTATAATGAGGGTAACAAGGAGCAATTCGCCACACAAAAACCCTAGGTAAACTTGGCAGGGGAACATAGCTAGAAAAGGTGTTTAAGAGTTCCAACAAGCTATAATGAGGACAACAAGGATTATTTCACTTAGATATGACAACCTCTTATGTATAGGCAACCCTCCATTACTAGGGACAAAACAAACATTGATTAGATAGGTTCGAAAGCCAATTTCCATAGGGTTATAGCTGAAAAGGCCATTTGGATTTTCAAAGCTTATTCAAGTGGTCGTTGAGTGCTAGCTTAGAACGTAGCCATCTGTAACCTTCAGTAGAATTATACTTGGTGATGGCTTTTGATTTGCCCCTTTTCCAATCTCTCCAATAGGTCAAGGAGATTACAATCTTAACCCTTTTAATATTAAGTGATATTTAACCTTTTTTTATATCTATTACATTGCTGCCTCCTCCAAAAAGGCTTTATCCTCAATGCGTTGGTAAGGATGGTGGTTGTCTAAAAGCTTCATTCTCCCACGAGGCATCTTTCTTTGTTAAGTTCTTCCATTTCATGAGGTACTCAGTCACTGTTTTGGATTAGAGCCTTTTTTCTTGGGTGGTTATGATACCTTTTGGTTCTTTCTTGAGCTTACCTTCTTTATTAATTATAGAAAGTTTAGTTTGTACTTGGGGTTGCTGACCTTCTTTATTAATTATAGAAAGTTTAGTTTGTACTTGGGGTTGCTGTCCAATCATCTTCTGCGGACACGAAACATGAAAAACATTAAGAATGTGGCTTTTGTTTGGTATCTCCAAGGCATACACTATTGGACTAATCTTTTTGATGGTTTGACATGGACCATAAAAATTGGGGGGGTGAACTTCTCCTTTCCTTGTTCTTTTAGGGATAGTTGTTTGTATGTCTTACAAACACCCAATCATCTTCTTTGAACTCTTTTTGGGATCCATGTTGACCTGCTTGTTGCTTTATCTGATTCTGTGCATTTATGAGGTTCTCTTCAAGATGATTTTTCATTAGTGGAACCTTGATATCTGCTATAACAAGGTCTTCAAGCCTTGGTGGTTCATATACATATAGGGCTTTAGAAGGTGTCATCTTGGCTGATGTATGAATGCAACCATTGGACCCATCTGCCTTTTTTGTCTGTAGCAAAGCAATGAAGATATGCCTCTAAGCATATTTATTGACATTCTTTGCTTTCCATCTGTTTGTGGGTGATGAGCATAACACATTTAACTTTTAAGGATATTCCACTTTGTTGGCAAAATTGAAAATTCTATTCAAAATTTATTTTTGAATTTTGCATCTATATTGCTAACTATGATTTTAGGAAAATCGTGTAGATTTTATAAACAGATTTACATAAGGTACTTGTAATTGTTTTAGTAGTATTTGTTTTCTTAATGGCCATTAAGTGTGCATACTTCATTCATTGGTTGAAACCTGCAAAAATTGTTTCTTTTCCTTTGGATAAGGGTGTAATCCTTCTAATTCATGGAGATTTCTTCCCATTTTTGATGTGAAATATGTAGGGGAGGTAAACTTGGTTGTTTTCATTTTTATTTCTTTAGCATAGGTCGCATTCTGCTACTATATTTGAATGTCTTTGTGCATACCCTTCCAGTAGAGTTATGCTTAAGCATTGTAGTAAGTCTTGAAAAACCTATATGTCCTATAGCTAGAGAATCATGAACTTCTGTTAATGCTCTTAGTTAAATGCTTTTAGTTAAACTTTGAATATGAGGGCAAGTAGATCCTTCCATTATACCAAAGAATAGCATTCTTCCATGCAAATTTTGGGTTTTGCCTGATATATAGAACACGTGTTGGTTTTTTTGCGTACTTTGCTTGGATCTCAACTAACCAGTTTGGAATTAATACTAATATTGTGTAGACTGACATCTCATCATTTGTTCACGACAATGCATCTGCCAGTACATCGCCTTTTTCGTTTTTTTGTATGATTTGTAGATCAAAGTTGCAATCTTCTCTATGGTCCATTTTTTCTTCTGTAGTTAAGATTTTCTATTTTAACAGCCTATGGGTATTTAACACTGTTGTGATCTGTGCGGATTTGGAACGAACTTCCTAAAAGATATTAGTGTCACTTAGCTAAAGCATGGATTGGCTTCAATGATAGCACTATGCTAGGTATGCGGGAGCTCCCTTTTTAATTAATTTTTCCATTTGATCGTGGTGAAATGATTTTGGTGGGTGGTGGTTGAAACCGTATAATTTTATAAAATGTTCTTGGTGATTTGCTAAGTAGGTTCCCAATTCTTGCAACCACTCGATTCCCAATTCGACACCTCCTAGGGGTAGTGCATAATATCTTGATTCTAGCTTGAATCTTGTATTTGCAACTAGAACTTGTGGCATTTACCTATGCTTTCAATTTTGTTGTCGTCTGCTACCATAATCTTCATATCTGCAACTCGGTATACAAAGAGATTTAGTCTTCTTGCAACCTTGATGTCAATAAAGTTACGAGTGTTACTTGAATAATAGTGACGTCCTTTTTCTCACGTCCCTTTAATTTTAATGTTTGAGGTTGAGCAATGCTGATTATGGCTGCTAAGGATATCTTTTATATTTTCTTGTCTTTTGATTGTACTTTTGCTTCACCATTAATAAACTTATCCTCTTCTTCATTTGAATCATCACAACGCCTCGTCTTGTTTGGATTCACAAAATAATGCTGGTTATGGCTGCTAAGGATATCTTTTATATTTCCTTGTCTTTTGATTGTATTTTTGCTTCACCATTAATATGTTAAAATTTCAGAGCCCAACCCAGTTTCAGTCTTGTTGAATTTTCAGCCAATGTTAAATGCCCAAACCCCAGTTTTATAACAGCATATAAATACACAGCAGAAAATTAACTTCAGAACTGAAACATGAGGATTCTGAACATCGTTTTAAGTGCAGAAATAAAATATCAGCAGATTACAAAACTCAGAAAATTTAGACACAAGATTTTTCGGTCTAACTTCGACCCTGGAAAAACCCACAAGGGGAAAACCAGTGAGAGAGGGCTTTTTATTATTTATGGGCTTCTGAGAAAAAATCTTTTACAGCATACTCATCTTCAGAAATTTACACAAACTTATCTGGACTTTCTTTCGCAAAAAATCCTTCTGAACAGTCCTGGAAAATGCTCCTCGATTTCTGTGCCAGAAATCCGTACAACTGTACGGCTGTCCCAGCAATTAATGCTGTACGGACTGTCTCGAAATTTGTGCCAAAACTCTGCTAAAACTGTACGGAAAACTCAGCAGGAACAACTCCTTGAAAACCGAGTTGTACGGCCCTCAAAATTCGTGCCAAACTGTACAGACTGTATGGAAATACACTCATAAATTAATTACAGCAGTTACCTCAATTTCTGTGCCAATAAATGGCTGTACGACAGCCTTGAGATGCGTGCCAAACTCCTCGGAAATTCTTCTGCTGTCTCCCTCAATTTCTGTGCATGAAAAATGGCTGTACGGCCTCTAGAAATCCGTACCGTACGGTCTGCATTAATGTCTGTACCTTGTCTTGATATCCATGCTAGCTTGCTGCCTTGGGATGTGTGCCCAGCTCTGCAAATGCTGCCTCTTTCTTCTCCAGCTCGACCTCCCTCTTTTCTCTCTTGCTCTCTCAACAAGAAAATGAATGAACAATCCACAATGGGTGCGCCCTCTTGCCCTGATCGACCTCATGAGGGAAGGTGAGGGGTTTTCTAATCTAACGGTTGAGATTAGATTAGATGGGTGGCTGAGATTTGGAGTCTCTTCACTCACCCTCATTTTAGTCATAAAGTCACCTTTTAATTTGCATCTCACAAATTAAATGACTAGGATCCACATCAGACACTTTTTCCCCCTTAGGCGTCTAGGGAAGAGAAACACTTGCTTTGGTACTTTATTTAATTAAAAAATTTTAACACTCCCTCATACTGAGGAAAGTGTTACTCACCACGACAAGCTTGTCCCTGAAAAATACAAACTTGCCCCTGTTCAATGCCTTGGTGAGTATGTTTGCAACCTGCTCCTTTGTAGATATGTACTGTAGCTCCACAACTCCTCTCTGAACATAATCACAGATGAAGTGATATCGAATCTCGATATGCTTAGACCGATCATGAAAAACTGGATTCTTCGAGAGTTTAATGCAACTCTGATTATCACAGTAAATTACGGTAGGCCTCAACTGCACACCAAACAATCCAACCAACATCTTGTGAAGCCAAAGGGCCTCACAACTAGCCTGACTAGTTGCCATATACTCAGCCTCTGTCGAACTCAAAGCCACTGACTTCTGCGTCCGACTGAACCAAGACACAACTGTTGATCCCAATCCAAAGCAGCACCCTGAAGTGCTTTTCCTGTCACTGACACATACTGCCCAATTCGAGTCTGTATAGCCAACCAGACGAACTCCATCTTCTCTATGATAGTCCAAACCATAATCTACCGTACCACAAAGATACCCGAGCACATGTTTTGTTGCCACCCAGTGCACTCTCCTAGGCTCCATCATGAACTGGCTGAGAGTGTTGACAGCAAAACAAATATCTGGCTTGGTATTGACCAAATACATCAATGACCCGATCAACTGACGATACAAAGTGGGATCCACCAACTGTGACTCAGAAGCATGAAGCTTCTTCCAGTTGGTAATCATGGGAGTGGTCATGGGCTTGTTATTTCCCATTTCAAATCTGCTCAGAATATCACACACATACTTCCCCTGTCCCAGGAAGATGTGTCCAGGCTCCTGCCAAACCTCCAATCCCAAAAAGTAATGCATCAGTCCAATGTCTGTCATCTCGAACTCTGAAGCAAGGCTCTCCTTGCAGCTGTTGATGAGTTTCTCTGCACCTGTAATGAAAAGATCATCCACATATAGCAGAAGAATGAGAGGATCCTCTCCAACCACAATGGAGTATAGGTTGGGATCCGCCTCACTC
>JASDQU010103402.1:62998-113914 GCA_032191745.1 Picea mariana | reverse complement strand
AAATGACACCATTTATGGCACTTTATGGATACCACCCTCCTTCCATCACTTCTTCTCTAAAAGAAAAATCTAAGGTTCAAGCAGTGGAAGATCACATCGAGAATCAACAACAAGTTCTCCAAATCTTAAAGGACAACCTGACCATGGCACAAAATCGCATGAAACAAGAAGCAGACCAACATTGTAGTGAAAGAAGTTTTGAAGTAGGGGATTGGGTATTTTTAAGACTACAACCATACAAACAGATGTCCCTCAAGCAAGCCAAGAAGGATAATAAATTATCACCAAAGTACTATGGCCCTTATAAGGTGTTGCAAAAGATTGGTACTATGGCATACAAATTGGAGTTGCCTGCATCTTCACGAGTACACCCAGTTTTCCATGTTTCATGCTTAAAGAAGGTTATAGGTGACAAGATCCCAGTTCAAACTATATTGCCAGAAATTAACGAGGAAGGAAAAATCATATTGGAGCCTGAAGCCTTCACTGACACAAGAACTCATCAGCGGAGGAATAGATCCATTTCAGAGTATCTCATTAAATGGAGGAAACTACCGGCTGAAGATTCCACTTGGGAAGATGAGTCTTTTATACAGAAGCATCCAAAGTTACTCAAGCGTTGCAGACAACACTTGTCTCAAGGGAAGGGGCATGTTAAGCCCTAATATTGGCTCATTACCCCTTAATTGGGGCATATTATATTAGTAATGCTATTTTATTTATGTCGCCTTTAGGCCATTAGTTGTAATCATACCTCCTAGTCTCCTATATATACCAAGGATACATTTTCATTTGGAATCATCTTGTACTTGAACATTTAAGTGGGGTAAAATGAAGTTGCCCCCTCGAAGAGGCTTATTACTTGAAATTATCTCTTTTTCAAGGCGTTGAGTACTTTTTCTGAGGTTTATCTATGCTATATTGATATTTGGTTCTTAACATACAAAGTATCCCATATGGAGGTTGATTGTAAGGAGTAGAAGGCTCCAAAGATGATTGATCCCTCTAGTTCAGTTGATCACTCTTTTGATCATCAAGAAGAGTTAGTAGATCCAGAAGGGCCTACCCAGAATCATTCTAGTAACCAGGAAGAGACCAACATGGTCCCATGACACTTTGGAGAATGCAAAGATATATATCATTGATGAGCCATATCATGAGGAGAAGATGGCTCCACCAGTGGTGAGGCAGGCGACCCCACCAAGTACCAGCTCAGAAGGAGCTAGAGTTCATACGAATTCAACCCTCATGATCCAGTAGGGAGGATTAGCCTCCCCGGGACCATTCTTAGGAGACTTCAGAGGAAATCATTACATATAGAGGGAGCAGATGGCTCCAAAGATTATATAGACTCAGAAGGAGTCAAGATTTAGAGGGATCATGGAGATTCAGAGTGAGCCTGATGACTTTTATTCAGAAAGTATTCCTCCTCAGATTCATATGAGAGAGAGAGATGTCTTCCATAACTGACAAACAATTGCCATGGGTTGAGGAGGCTAGATCGTAGCTTCAGAGACCTTTAGGAGATGTGAGATCTCCTGCAAAGATTCCCTTGTTTCAATGACAGAGGAGAAAGTCAGTCAAAAGGACTGGGATATGGATCTTTTTTCTTGATACCAGAAGGGAAGTTAGTGGTGACTTCTAAGTTAATCTACAAGATCAAGGATGTTGCAAATAACAATATAGAGATATACAAAGCTTGATTAGTGGCCAAAGGATTCTCCCAACAAGAGGAAGAATATTATGATGAGACACTTGCTCCAGTAGCCAGAAGAAGTGTACATAAAAGTAGCCACAAGATACATGAGAAGGAGTCTCATGTTTGCAGATTGAAGAAATCTTTGTACAGGCCTAAGCAGGCACCTAGGGCATGATATGCCAGATCAAACATTTTCTTGATGAGCTTGGAATTTACCAAGACTAAAGAAGATTTCAACCTTTGCTACAATGTTGTGGATGGTGGACCAGTGATATTACTATTACATGTGGATGGCCTGTTTCTAACAGAAGACAAGAAGCTCATCACTGAAAGTAAGAGGAAGCTTGCTACAAAGTTTGAGATGATGCATTATTTCTTGGATCTAGAAGTATGGGAGAAACTGAATGAGATTTTCCTATGCCAAGGAAAATCTGTTGTAGATATTTTGAAAAAATTCAGAATGATGGATTGTAAAGCCATGCCTACATCAATGGCAACGAATATAAAGTTATTGAGTGATACATCTTCAGAGACAGTGGATGCTACCATGTATGGACTGATGATGGTTGAGCTGAGACGTGTTCAGTTGGTTGCAACAAAACATGTGATGAGGTACCTGAAGGGTACAATTGATTATGGACTCAGATATGCTTCAGATCGTGAGATAACCCTACAAGGATTTACTAATTCAGATTGGGCCAGTAGTGTTGCAGACCAGAAGAGTACATCTGGATGTTGCTTCAATATGGGATCAGTTATGATCTCATGGTTCAATAGGAAGCATACTAGTGTGGCGCTCAGTACAGATGAAGTAGAGTATATAGTAGCTTGTTCAACTAGCAACAAAGCAGTGTGGCTTCGAAAGCTGCTTGCAAGATTTTTTGATCTCGAGTTAGAGGTGACTTGTATCTGGTGCAACAACTAGAGTTGTGTGAAGTTTTTGAAGAACCTGGTGTTTCATGACAAGTCCAAGCACATCGAGATTAGGTACCATTATATCAGGTATATCATGGTACAAAAGGGAGCAGTGAAGCTCCAATATGTTGCTACATATGAGCAGATAGCAGACGTGTTGACCAAGCCTCTATCGAGAGTGAAGTTTGTGTACTTCAGAGACAAGATTGGTGTGGTCTAGAAGGACGTCCCTAGTAAGAGGGAGTGAGGAGTTAGAGATGCCACTCCAAGGCAGAAACATCAACACGTGGCAATGGACAACAAGTGGTTCATGATCGGGCACTGACTGTGGCACCATTCAGGGTGATGTGTACAGCTACTCTAGTGATAAATCCTAGTACGTCGAGTTATTTCTACCCCAGTGATGAAGCCTGGTACAGATATGGTTACTCTAGTGATAAATCATGGTACGTTGAGTTACTGCTACCCCAGTGATAAAGCCTGGTACACAGATGGCTACTCCAATGATAAAGCTCGGTATGCTAAGTTACTGCTACCCCAGTGATAAAGCTTGGTATGTAGATGGTTACTCCAGTGATAAATCTTGGTACGTCGAGTTATTTCTACCTTGGTGATAAATTCTGGTACAGAGATGGCTACTCCAGTGATAAATCCTAGTACGCTAAGTTACTATTACTCCAATTATAAAGCCTAGTATGCAGATGGCTAATCCAGTGACAAAGCCTAGTATGTCAAGTTACTACTACTCCAGTGAAAAATCCTGGTACACAGATTGCTACTCCAGTGATTAATCCTGGTACACAAAATTATTGATTGTGGCACGAGTGAGCATGACCTCGCACAAGGTTAGTAAATGCCATGCCTTCAAGGCTAGTTAGTTACTTGACTTTTTCATTGGTGGGCCAACCTGTGTGGTTGGAAGTGTTTCCTAACCTTGGGCTAGATGGGTAGTGTGTGCGCATGACATCGCCTAATCCTCGTGATTAGATGCATGGTCATTGTTGACCAGTTGCATGGTGTGCCAACCATAGGTTACTAGTTCATTCTGGAACTAGATGTCAAATTTTGTGTGAGCTGACGAGTTACTAGTTCCTTGTGAACTAGATGTCTGATTCAGTGTGAGCTAGTGAGTTACTAGTTCTGTATGAACTAGATGCAGACCACTAGTGTCGAAAATGATTCTCAGTTAGAGTGTTGATCAATAACATCTAAGGTTACTAGCTGGAGTGCCAATGAGTAGTGTTGGAGGTGATTGCTCGCTATATGGCTAATGTGTGGTTATGCTACATGTTACATGATATGTTTGACCATGAGATGGCTATGTGGCCATGCTACTTGAGACATGATCTTTTTTATCATGAGAAAACTTGTATGGCTATTGTGATTCTACCTGTAAACTGGCCTGCAAGACCATGTGAGTCTTTCCCATGGCATGTGAGATGGATGGATGTGTTTGAGACCACTACATGAAGAACATATTAGTTAATACCTCCCTAGCTAAGAAGGATTGTTGATGTTTTGGTAGTTGCGAGAGGTATTAACCTCCAAGTGTAACCTTTGTACTTAGATTAGAATATTTTGGAAGTAAGATAACCATTAAATAGATGTGTGGAAACCCTAGAAGAGAAGTCAGCACAAGGAGAAAAATAATAAAGAAATAAGAAACCCAAAAAGAGAAGTCGGCCCTACCAGAAAAGTCAAAGTAAAATATATTTGCCAGAAAAGACAGGTCGGCCCTGTGGGAAAACTTCACTCGAAGAATAAGTATAAATAAGATGACGCCTTAGCTCATTTGCACACTCACTCACTTAGCCAGTGCACAAGTCTAAGGAGGAAGTGCAGTGGCAGCTAGGGTGCAAGTTTGGAGAGCTGCAGTTGTAGCTGGAGAGGGTGAAAGTCTGGAGGAAAAGTATAACAGTCTTTTTGGTATCTCTCTTGTGCCTCTCTTGGTGTAATGTACACTATCCTTGTATGGTTATTTTGTTGTTTCTGCAACAATATTGTGGCTAGGGTTTATCTATTGGTTCTAGTATAGACTTGCCATAATTATTCTAAGTAAAGGTTAGTGTGCTCGGGGGTGGCATATGTGAATGCCTATGGTTGGGTGACAATGATGTGATATTGTCTATGGTTAAACGAGCATACTAAAATTTTAACAGACAACACATCAGTGCCATGTCAATCGAGACATATAGATGAATCCTTGTCATCTCGGATATTGCTAAGGAGAAGTTCTCAGAGAATATCGAATATTGATCACTAGTAGGATCAATGGTGATCCAAGTATCGACGATGTTGTGAAGTTGGGAGATATGATTGTTTGTTTAAGAGGAGAGATCGATGACCCTCATGATAGTGGACCACAGACAATAGAGGTTATAAGGTGTTCAAGACTACAAAAATCCTGACAGTCCAGTGATGGAGACAAATTTGACCATCAAATCCATAGTTGGATTGATAGATGACAGTCGTATCAGGAGTTAGAAGGTGCAAGATAGTTAAGGGAAAGGAGACTAATCTAATTCAAGAGATCAACGATAGTGATAGATCGAAGAGATCAATGACTCATATTAGATCTAGGACAAGTCACTAGATCAACGGTCCTCATTACGATAGATCATGATCTTCGAGAGTTTTGGGTGTTGAAGGGAGTAAAATATCCGAGGTCCCAATGAAGACAAACATCATGTTGACTTAAGGAAATACACACAGGAAGTGACATGTGGAGACAAGGTCCCATGATATATGGTTTTCGTGGTAAGCCTTGGAATATAGATCGATGGTGTAGATTAAATCTTTGGGACATAAGATCAACAACCCTCATCATTTCGTATCTCGACCATCGAGAGTTTTTGGTTGATGAGAAGTGTGAAAAGTCTTAATGCCCCGATGACAAGATACATCAGACTAACGTAAGTAATCCACTTAGAAAGTGACGTGTGGCCCATTCAGAGGGGCCCATTCAGAGGGTGACACATGTTAGGGTGCATTTGACAAGTGACATGTATGCAAAGCCATAAGGAAGGTGACATGTGGCTACCAATCAGAAGGTGACACATGGTAAGTCCTCGTAAGCAGGTCCACATGGAGGCCAAGTTATAAACCCTTGTGCAGTGCCACATCATCAAATATGTGTGGAAGCCATGATAGGTCCACAACGAGTTCCAAGTCCACAACCACAATACCATGTCATGTCAATCCCACGTAGAGGTACGACAATCCACTTGGCATGTGGGGATTGAGCCATGTATATTGGAGAAAAGGCCCCAAAAGTGGGAACCATCACATACGTCATACCGGATCGCAGATGTCATCCCAAATAGAAGTATGGATGCAAAGTAAAATGCACGTCATCCTGATGTCGCAGTGACTCAATAAGTCCCAATATCAGGGGAATGCAGAAACACGATCAACGATGGAGATCAATTGGTGAACTGAGACCAGATCAGACGGTTGTGATCTATCCAAGAATGATCTATGATCACAATTTAATCAGGGACTGAATCTGACAACTCCTATTCGTTGAGGAAAATGGTGTATTTTTCATTGGGAAAACGAAGTATCGATGGTCACGATTGAACAAAGGATCCGCAAACACTTTGTTTTGTAGTTGTATTATGTGGATTGAACAAGATCAATGGACGAGGTCAATCCTATATCCTAATTTGACGACATCTGAGTGATGATATTTATTTCGTGAACAATAAGCGAGCCCATGTGCAAAACAAGGAAGGAATTTAGGGCTATTTCGACCTCGTTTTAATGGGAAACAGGGAATTTGGAGCCAATCTTGTGGATGTAGTATTTTGGGGTCAAACACATGGTACATATAAGAATGAGGAGGAACACTTCGATACAATGGAGTGTGTGAGTGTGTAATTCAGGGGTCTCAAACAATGAGCGAGAGGAGCGAAATTCATATCTCATGCATTACGTGGAGAAGAAATGAAGACTAAAAGTTTCTGTGAGTTTGGATACTAAGTTTGATGTCTAAAATTATTGAGTTGGAGCTCAAGAGAATTGGTTTCATCATTCATTCACAGGTTGGTGCCTGAAGTCATTGATTTGGTGCTCAAGACGATTGGTGTCCTCATCCATTTGTAGGTTTCTTCTTGAAGGTATTGAATTGGTGCTCAAGAGGATTGGTGTCCTCACAGAGATTTGTTTACAAATGAATTGATATTTCTTGGTGAAATATTTTCAAGTGATTTTTCTCCCAATCCGGTGTTAATTAATATTGTGATATTTGTTCAGTTTATTTATGATAAGATTGTCTACAATTAAAATATAAAAGTTTTTAAAGTAGTCTTTAGAAGAAAAATAAATTAAATTGTCCAGTACTGATTCACACTCCCTCTCAGTACTATTAAATATTTCAAAAATTGGTATCAGATCCGGTTCCTTCATAAATAGTCTAACCACTGGAAGGAACATCCCAACAGTTCACATGGAAAAATAGGAGAAACTTTCCTTAAGAAAATCTCCATACTTTGATGGAACAAATTATGCCTTTTGGAGCATTTGAATGAGTGTGTACCTGCAATCACTAGGATATGATGTCTGGGAATCAATCAAGAATGGTTATGAAACTCCAACAAATCCAAATTTTGATATAGGTGCAAAGAAGCTCAACGACAATAACTTAAAATCCACGAATGCAATTCTGGAAGGATTATCAAAATCAAAATTCACCAAAGTTATGCATTGCAAATTAGCAAAGGAGATGCGGGAAAAACTAAAGAACACTTATGAAGGAGATGATAAAGTCAAGCAAGCAAAACTTCAAACTCATAGGAGTCAATTTGAAAGCCTGAAGATGGATGAAGAAGAAAACATTGCAACATATCTTCTTTGTGTGTATGGAATTGTAAACATCATCGAAGGATTAGGTGAAATAGTTGATGAAAAATTTATTGTGCAAAAAGCACCTAGGTTACTTCCTATGAGATTCAATCCTAAGATATCATATCTTGAATATAGAAAATATTTGGACAAATTAACAATGGATGAATTACATTGAATTCTTACAACCTGTGAGATGAAAATAGAACAAGAAAACATATCTAAAAGAGAAGCATCATTCAAAGCCTCAAAGAAGACCAACAGAAGAAAAGAAATATCAAGTGACAACTCCAATGATGATTCTGATGCATAGGAAGCCAACTTTGTAAGAAGGCATAAGAGAGGAACTAGAAAATATAAAGGTAAGCTTACTTTCAAATGTTTTAATTGTGGTGAACTAGGACACTTTTCTACCAAATGTACTCATAAAAAGAACATGGAATATAAATATAAACATGATTTTAACCCTATTGAAAGAAGAAAGAATAAAACTCAAAAGAACAAATACTTCCAGAAACAAAAGAAGAATCTCTATTCCAAAGAGAACAACTATTCATCTTCTGAAAGTGATGAAGAGATTGAAGAAGATGTTTTGTTCATGACCCTAGAAATGGATTCAAATGAAAATGAAGACAATAATTGCATCCTAGAAATTGGAGAAAATGATGATGTGGATGTTGATCTTGAAGGAGAATTACTCTGTGCTCTAGATGAAATAAAAAATCTCAGAAGAAAGAATAGACAGTTGAAGGAAGAATTATCACACAACTCTGAGCTGACATCTCAATTAGAAGAACATAATAAAATTGAAGAAGAAATAAGAGATCAACTGCAGAGAAAAGAAGAAAATTGTGAAAGACTTGATAAGGAAAACATTGCTCTAAGAAAGAAAATCGATACAATTCCAGTGGAGTTGAACAACAATCTAAAATTTGAGAGAAATTCCATGAGCTAGACAATATACTTAATAACCAAAGATCACCTTTTGACAAAACTAGACTAGGTTACAATCCAAACACCACATTGCAGAAAGCCAAAGAATAACCCAAGAGGTATGTTGTGGCCCTGAACAATCCCATCAAACATGATGAGAACACCAATGAAGCAAACTATGACCAGCAGGAGCCTATTGTCCTTCACAGGGAGAATCAATTCAGAAAGATGAAACCAAAACCTACTATGAACATGTATGAATACGTTTTTCTTGGTAATTATTTTTCATGTAACAATTTTGGACATAAGGTAATAGACTACAAAGCATATCCAAGGAATTATCAAAGAACAAATAGAGGTATGTACAATTCTCCAAGAAATAACTATGAGAACAACAAATTCAAAAATCTTGTTGAAAACAGAAACAAAAATTCATTTGATCCATTGTTTAACTATGATCTTGAATGTTATAAATTCCATGATTTTGACAATAAAGCTCAAGATTGCAAAATTTGGACACAGACCCCTATTGAAAAACATATTGTTGTCAGCAATACCACTAAAGTGTGGAAGAAGAAACAAGAGAAGAGCTCTCAGGAAGAATGTGATTTAACAATGCATGCTCAAGACAAAGAAAGCTATTGGTACATAGACATTGGATGTTCAAAGCATATGATTGGTGATGAAAGAAAATTCCTTAAGCTAAAAAAAGAGAATGGAGGAAGTGTGTCATTTGGAGACAAAAAATATGCCAAAATAATTGGGAAAGGTAAAGTCATCCTTGGAAGTCAGAATGCCACTGCAAAAAATGTTCTACTTGTTGAAGATTTAAAGCATGACCTTATAAGTGTCATCCAATTGTGTGAATAGGGAAACACACTTCTTTTTAACTCCCAGGAATGTAGAATAAACAAAGAAGACACTGGAAGATTGGTAGCAACAACAATCAGAACTCCAAATAATGTATACATTCTAAATAAAATTGGAAGAGAAGTATGTTGTGTGGGACATACAGATGAAAGTTGGTTATGGCATAAGAGAATGGGACATTCAAGTTTTGAAAACTTGGTTAAGGTTAGTAACAACCAGGTAGTAAGAGGCA
This sequence comes from Picea mariana, assembly GCA_032191745.1. Lineage (NCBI taxonomy): Eukaryota > Viridiplantae > Streptophyta > Pinopsida > Pinales > Pinaceae > Picea > Picea mariana. Next base: position 104,423 of record JASDQU010103402.1, on the reverse strand, counting down.
TGCAAAAAAATATCAATCCCTCAAACCCAATTTGTAAGCATTGTCAACATGGGAAGAAAACAAGAGTAAAATTCAGAACCAAGGAATATTCAACATCTATACCATTAGAAATCATTCACACTGATCTTTGTGGGCCAACCAAATCACAAATTCAACAAGGTAATCGTTACTTCATGCTACTCATTGATGAATACATAAGAATGAATTGGATAGCCTATCTCAAACATACGTCAGAAGCCTTTGGGAAGTTTAAATCATTCAAAGCATTAGTTGAAAATGAAACAGAGTTGAAGATCAAATGCCTAAGATCAGATAATGGAGGAGAATTCACATATGATGAGTTTAATGAATTCTGTGAAGATCATGGAATAAGAATACACTTATGAGCTACAAGAACCCCACAACAAAATGGAGTAGTTGAAAGAAAAAATAGGACTGTACAAGAAATGGCCAGAACCATGTTAAATCAAGCTAAACTGTCAGATACATTTTGGAGAGATGAAATATACACAATTGTCTACATTCTAAATAGAGCACAACTCCTAGCTAATAATGAAAAAACCCCATATGAATTATGGAAAGGCAGGCCAACAAATGTCAAACACCTTATGGCTTTTGGAAGCAAATGCTACATAAAGAGAGATGATGACAACCTTGGCAAGTTTGACTCCAGATATGATGAAGGTATTTTTCTTGGCTACTCCTCTCAAAGAAAAGCTTACATATGTTTCAGTCTAAGATTAGACAAAAATTTTGAAAGAGAAAATGTAAGAGTGGATGATGAAAATATTGGAAAGATCAAGATGCAAACAAATGACCATCCAACAATAACAAGTTGTAGTGAAGAAGAGAGAGATAATGAGGAAGATAATGCAAAAGAAGAAGAAGAAGAAGAGAAAGACAATGAGGAAGACAATGCAGAAGAAGAAGAAGAAGAAGAAGAAGACGAAGAGAAATACGATGATGAAGACAATGTAGAAGAATAAGACGAAGAAGAAGAAGAAGAAGAAGCTTCTAAACAAGACACAAGGACCCCTGTTATCGGATAAATCGGTGAATGCGAACATAAACTAATCTCCCTAGATCCACCTGAATTTAGAACAAAACAAGATAGGACATGATGCTTTCCCTAAGTTGCTAGCATTAAATTTACTACCAAAGAAGGAATAGATGGCATACCTTTAGCTATCACTTCCTTATATCTTTGTTGTTCCTGCTTCGCTCTGGTGCTCTTGTGATATTGATCCTGCAACGAAACACAAACCAACCAAAGTGAAAGCAAAAATAATATATTCAATGACAGCCCATGCATGTGATCAAGGAGTCATGCAATAAAATGAGAATGATTTTATGGGAAAGAAACATGCCACTGTATTATATAATATGGAAGAAAGATACAACCAGATGCCTTGATGTTGTAATGTTCCTTCCAACAATTCCTTGCTTCCCACACACTTCTTGCTCCAAGGATTCTGAGACCATGGATCTGATAGCTACTCACAATCTATCTTGACAAAGTAAATCTCAAAGCCAATATACAAGCTCCAAAAACTCCAAGCTACAAAACTCAATAACAAGCCAATTTAACTTTCTCCATGAGAGCTCCTCTCCTTTTATAAGCTGAAGAGGATAAAGTGAGGAGGTTAGGATGATCCCACTAAATCATGAAAGTGAGTAAGATCCAAAACGTTCAGAGGCCACCTCACCATAGAAGCTTCTCCTTCTAGAAGCTTCAAGAAGACGTTCGTTTTTCCCATGTACACGAATTTCCACACCCTAGCTATAGTACAACCTATGGAAACTCCGCAGCGTAGCTATAGTGCAGCCTACATAAACCAAACATTTCCTCACCCTAGCTATAGTGCAGCCTATGAAAACCAGGCATTTCCTCACCCTAGCTATAGTGCAGCCCGCGGAAACCAGACATTTACGCACCCTGTGTATAGAGCAGCCTGCGGAAATCCTCTTTAATAGGGTTTTTACAAAGGAAAATACAACTTCTTCTCTCAGTAAAAGTTCTTCTCCCTTCTTTCTTCAGGAATTCAGGCCACTGACCCCTCTGAAGGCAACAGATAGGTTTACATCATTAACGGTCATAGGGATGATGAAAATAATGTGTAACAGAGAGCCCCCCAAAGTATGAAGTTAGAACATAGTGATAGCTGAAATACTTTGTCGAGTGTGCATAGGGAACAAGGAACACGTCGATCGGAAACCTGCCAACAAACAAGGAAATACAATACAATAATATATCATCACTGAGGTTGGCATTCCCATACTTATAATATAAATGACTCAAAGCATAAATGTCGACATGCAAAGATCCATTTCAAGTAAAACAGGTCATGGCCACCAAACATACATTGTGGATCCATGCCAATACGACTCAAATCTGAACATAGCCACCAAAAATACACTGTGGATCTATGTGTTAAAGACTCAAATTTGAACATAGCCACGAGACATATACTGTGGATCTATGCACCAATAAAATCTAAATATACTCCAACGCAACCTGAATCTATCAGAAAATATCCAGGGTCTTCATCTCCACCACTTCTATAGTACGAATCTAACCATCTGAATACATGTGCTAAAGTCGAACATGGTAGAAACCACTTGATTACCGGTCATTTATGTATACCGTTAACAAGTGCGAGCAAAATCACCATTAATATCAATGACTCCCAAGGTACACTAGTACAATCCAAAGAATGTGAATTAATGAAATAAAGTCGAACACTCAATGGAATCTCTTGATCAAGGGTCGATAATGAAAACCCATTTTTGAAAGTGAGGAAACCTGCCATTGAGGCATGCAAGTTCCAAGGTACCAATTAGTTTCTAAGTCTAATTCCTAGATAATGAGTTGAATTCGACAGGAAAAGACTCGTCACAGGAGGGCCTTAATGTATCCCCCATCAATGACACGAAACGGGTAGCAAGATTTGAAGTAGATCAGAGTAACTAGTGATTCAGGACTGACTCAGGGATGGCCGACACAATAGAAGGCTTAAGGACTGTAGAAATGGTCGATGCAATAGAAGGATTTCCAGGTTGAACATCTCTTTGAACATATTGATGACACGACAACTGTCTTGGAAACACTGACTCAACAACAAGGGTCACAGACCGATTCATAATCTTATAAAGGAGTATGATCAAGAGAAAAGTGGATTTTCCAACCTAGACACAAGACGAGTGAAAGGGTGTCATGTTCAAAGGTGACTTTTCCATAGAATACAGGCTTAGATACATTTCTTTTCCAATTTTACCCCCACCATTTCTGGTGAGTACCTCTTTATTTTTACACAATCTTGAGGAGGATAACGTATTCTTGAATTGTAAGCTCATCCTTTGGATGAGTCCCTCGAAGTATGTTTAACGAACTCTAGGAAGGAGTGGTTCGATCCCATACGAGCCTTTCAATGTTTGTTTTACGAGTCCAAAGAAAGAAAACTCATGGGTTTTTCATGTTTAGAGAGTTTGAAAAACACTTAAAGAAAACTCCAAAATGTCCTTTTTCATAAAGTAGTCTGATGAGACCGAAAAAGAGATAAACTATCGCTCAACAGATGTTTTCTTCAAATACTTTAACGAGCGTGAAAAGAACAAGGTCTCTCGAAAATCTTTTCATGTTTAGAGAGTCTAAAAAGAGCTTAAAGGGAACTCTAGGGGGTTCCTTTTTCGTATAACCTTTACAAGTCCGAAAAAGTGATAAAAGTATACTCGGTTACATTCTCATTTATTTACGAGCATGAGAAAGAACAAAGACTAAGCTCGGTAACTTATTCTCATGTATTTACGAGCATGAGAAAGAACAAAGACTAAGCTCGGGATTGTTTTTATTTTTACGCAAGCTTTAAAATAAAACAAAACTATGCTTGGAATAGATTTTATCTTTTCACAAGCTTAAAAATAAACAAAACTATGCTTGGACCTGGTTTCATTTTTACACAAGCTTGAACTAGAGGAAACTATGCTTGAGGTAGGTGGTTTCATTTTTACACAAGATTGAATCATAGAAAACTATACTTGGACTTCCCAACACATAATACAGGGATGGTTGGTACTTAGACCCCAACTTAAGAAACTAGCAACTCAACTTTAGCATGAAGTCTAGAGGCTGGAAGCATTGCCCCCCAAGCTTCGTTTCGTCCAACTGCAAAGGTGAATGAAATGAAGCTTCAAATACTAGACTTGACTCAAATGGAGAGGGGGAAGTTGTTTCATTTTTTAACGAGCTTGACATAGGAGAAGAACTATGCTCGTGAATCCAGGTTCAATCCCTAGACCTATGTTTCATTTTTTAACGAGATTGACAGAGAAAACAAGAACTATGCTCGTAATATCTATTTCATTTTTTAACGAGGTTGCTACAAAGATGCAAAATCTATCCTCACAACTGGTTTCATTTTTTAACGAGCTTGAAATCAGAAAACCATGCTCAGAGCTGGTTTCATTTTTTAATGAGCTTGAAATCAGAAAACTATGCTCAACGCTCTCTTCTTGATCATGGCTTCCAAGAGGACAATTATCTGGAAGGACACCATGTCAAGGGACAAAACTCAGTCATGGATTCCAATAGATCTTCACTTGAAGGAAGAAACATACTCTGGAAGGAACACATGTTGAGGGTTGTGATAGGGGTAAGGAAGTCAAGATCCAATAGCCCTACCGAAGAGATCACCATGTCAACTATTGGATCCAAGTCATAAGAGATTGAGCATATAGTGAGAGGCTCATCTTCATTGGCAGTTGAAAACATGGGAGACAATGCCACATAATTGACCTGTGGCAGGGGCGATACCGTCTGCACATAAGAACCACTTAAGGAGGTAATCCAGTCAGGACCGATGAATGAAAGTTGATCAATAGTCACAATTCTTCCATCGCGAGCGAAATATATCACACGAAAAAGAGTGGACACAATAGATTTAATGGCATAGACATAATCCCGCCCAAGGAGTAAAGAGAAATCCAAGGGGTATTGGACTATCGTGACATCAATAAAGATAGTTTTCCCTCCCAAAGTTATGGGAAATTAAGGAAGGGTCCCTAAAGGTTGATTGGTTCTTCTATTAAAATCTAACAGATTCTACGTAACCGGGGCAAGCTAAGGAGAACCCAAAGCTTGCCAATCAAAAGAGAACAAAATACTAACGGACGCACCTTCATCTATCAGTGTTTGAGGAACATCCCAACCACAAAATTGTATTATAATCTAGAAAGGGATGTGAGAGGGAAGACGAGGTCCAGTTAGCACACCCCAATTAAAAATGATGGTCTCATTACTTGGAGGAGGTTCCATGGGAGAAGGAGGATTGCCTCCCGGCACGGTAGATTCGGTATCAACGAGAAAAACATGGGCAGTATCGGGTTTACTCTCTAGCGGGAGAGTAGGATCGACCGATGACGAGATTAAATCAATCACCTGGGTTTCATTCTCCAAGGGGAGAATGGGGTTGACAAGTGGAAAGGGATCGACCGATTGGGTTTCACTCTCTAACGAGAGAGTGGGATTGACGGAGGATGGGATCGGATCGACCACTTGGGTTGCACTCTCTAAAGGGAGAGTGGGATAAGGATGGGATTAGATTGATCACTTTGTCAAATGGTTCAACCAAGGACATGACGAGATTGACTACATGATCAACTGGATTGACCGATGAAGGGGCCAGATTGATCATTCCATCAACTACAGGTGGGTCGAGAGTAAGCTTGCGATAAGCAGCTGGAAGTTGAGGCTTTGAAACAGTCATGTCTTGCAGGAATTTCAAGTCTTCGTCCATACGAGGGAAAAGGTGAGTTAGATGACTTCCTCTACATAACATACACGGGAACTTGACTCTACTTTTCTTCTTCCCAACTATGTTGTGACTAGTTGACGGGAGGTTATCAGGATGTTGTTCAGAGGCTAACAACACGGGTTGGAGAGCATGTGTAGACCATGCTTCTATAACCTTGGATAGACTAGGGCAATCTTTAAGAATATGTCTACCCTTACAAATCCTGCAAGGTCACTTGGGCTTACAGGTTGTTTGGGTGATCTTGACACCATCAACACTCCCAACACGATTATCAATAACTGGTTGTTTTCCAACATGTCTGGTAGTGGTTGGAAGTTTAGACCCTTGTTTATTTTTCTTCTTCTTCTTATCCACCAGGTTACTAGCTTCAGAGTTTTCACTCAGCGAAGAAGATGAAATGGAAGAAGACCTTGCAAGTGAAGAAGGCGAAGAAGATGTTACTGGTGAAGAAGGTGAAGGATCAACATGAGGTTGATGTTCTTGGGGGGAAGTGCTTACAACAGAAACACTAGCTGCATTCGGGATTACCTGGGTGGAAAACAACCATACCGATAATCCAATTATGAGACTTGGGAGGATCAAAGTAGCAATGTGAGGAGGACCAATGTTTTCGTAAGAAGGAAAAGCAAAAGGTTTGCCTGGAGAAGAGGTTCCTTCATTGGTCATTCCAGGAACTGACACCATTAAAAACAAAAATCCAACCTAGAGTCCATTAGGGAAAACAAACAACACAGGTTAAAAATCTAATAAGCAAGCAAGCAAACAAAACCTTCTCATAATGAGCACACTAGTTGGTGATGAAATCCAACGTCGTGGGAACAAAATAAGAAGGGGTTGAGATAGAGCGGGTGGAAAAGTTACATTGATGACCTGCTTAACGAACTTACGCCTTGGTGCAAGCTCCCACACATAAACATGGGTATACCCTCCAAGGAGCTCGAGTGAGTTTGGCCAACGTCGATTCCAGGTACCATGAAGACTTGCCCCTCCACAGTCACCTTGTGTAAAGAACCTAAGAAGATAGACCACTAAGGTCACCAAATATTACAATGATGCTTGGGAAAATAGTCGACAGTTCGATCCATGCGCAAAGGCAAGGTATCTAGCTTGAAATCAACTTGAAAGGCTTCCACTCATCATTGTGGGTATACCTTCAAGCGACCCCCATAATATGCGCAATCTATACACCAAGACCAACAAAGCAGGGTGAGTAACTCCACCAGTCTCAATGCGACCTCATGATTGACCCTTGTGTTAGAAGGGCTTCCCAGGACAAAATGTAATAAGTGGATTTCACCGCTCCCTAACTCAAGATTCTATGTTTGTTTGCAGCTTTGGAAATTTATCTTTCACACCTATTCCAAAGCCCTACAACTAATCTAATGTAGGTTTGCTAACATAAAATATAAAAATGTCTAATCAATTTTTATAAGCGCTTTATTTTTAAGGTTGGTGTTACTCAAAAGGAAGATGGAGTGGACAATATGGTGTTTTGAATGACTCGAAAGTTATGCAAAGAGATGAATATGCAATCTTTTCATTTTGATGAAAGCTATGCTACGAGAAAGAGAAAACATTTATTATTCCCATATGCACAATGCCCCAAAATTTATTAAACTCATCAATATCAAGATTCTCAAGAAATGAGCAAAATAGACTGTACACCAATACACGATTCATGCCCCCCCCCCTCGGTCATGAGGGGGAATTGTTTTAAGAATTTAAGACCAAAAACCATGCAATTTCTCTACTTCAAATGCAAGGATGCCCCCAATCTAATGCAAATAAAGAAATAATATTTTTGTTCAAAAGATAGCTAAAAGCAATAGCAAATCACTTCAAAACAAAAACAACCCAAACAAAGTTTCTCTTTTAACAAGAGTTATTCAAAAAAAAAAAGTGTTCTTTTCACTAAACAATTCTAAAGAAAAACAAGGCTTTGTAACAGAAAGACACTCAAAGAAAGAGATCAAATCTTTCAAAAAAAACAAATCAAAGAAGGCTAAAAGCAGATTCAAATTTTGTCAAGCAGACTATAATTAGACCCAACAAATCACCCTAGAACCACATCACAGATCTGGGTAGGGAAAACCACCAAAAAAATTTTTTTTCACAATCTCCACAAGCTGGAAGACTAGCACAGTGCGGAAATCCTTGATTGCCGCAAGCCAGAAATGGGTAGGGTGCAGAGTTTTTGCACTAGTCTAAACAAGTAGGGTGCAGAAATCCTAAGTCGCCGCACTGTCCCTCAAAGCAGGGTGCAAAAATCAAACAAAAATGGAAAAAATTAAATAATTAAGAAGGTTTTCCAATGAAGTTTAACATTCAGAGAGTCAAGTTGGATCTCCCAGTGACTCAGAAAACTAAAACCAAGCAATCAAAGCAAGAAAGCAAGACAAACTAGGGAAATAATTTGTTCCCTAGTGGAGTCGTCAATTTTGTTATCAGATAAATCGGTGAATGCAGACATAAACTAATCTCCCTAGATCCACCTGGATCTAGAACAAAACAAGACATGACATGATGCTTTCCCTAAGTTGCTATCATTGAATTTACTACCAAAGAAGGAATAGATGACATACCTTTAGCTATCGCTTCCTTATATCTTTGTTGTTCTTGTTTCGTTCTGGTGCTCTTATGATATTGATCCTGCAATGAAACACAAACCAACCAAAGTGAAATCAACAATAATATATTCAATGACAACCTATGCATGTGATCAAGGAGTCATGCAATAAAATGAGAATGATTTTATGGGAAAGAAACATGCCACTGTATTATATAATATGGAAGAAATATACAACCAGATTCCTTGATGTTGTAAGGTTCCTTCCAACAATTCCTTGCTTCCCACACACTTCTTTCTCCAAGAATTCTGAGACCATGGATATGATAGCTACTCACAATCTATCTTGACAAAGCAAAGCTCAAAGCCAATATACAAGCTCCAAAAAATCCAACCTACAAAACTCAGTAACAAGCCAATCTAACTTTCTCCATGAGAGCTCCTCTCCTTTTATAAGATGCAGAGGATAAGGTGAGGATGTTAGGATGATCCCACTAAATCATGAAAGTGAGTAAGATCCAAACCGTTCAGAGGCCACCTCACCATAGAAGTTTCTCCTTCTAGAAGCATTGAGAAGACACTCATTTTTCCTATGTATAGGAATTTCTACACCCTAGTTATAGTACAACCTGCGGAAACTCCGCAGCCTAGCTATAGTGCAGCCTGCGGAAACCAGGCATTTTCTCACCCTTTCTATAGTGCAACCTATAGAAACCAGACATTTCCTCACCCTAGCTATAGTGTAGCCTGCGGAAACCAGACATTTCCGCACCCTGTGTATAGAGTAGCCTGCGGAAATCTTCTTTAATAGGGTTTTTACAAAGGAAAATACAACTTCTTTTCTCAGTAAAAGTTCTTCTCCCTTCTTTCTTCGAGAATTCAAGCCACTAACCCCTATGAAGGCAACATATAGGTTTACATCATTAACGGTCATAGGGATGATGAAAATAATGTGTAACAAACCCCTCCAAATATGTTCAAAGGAACCACCCTGAAGAACTTATTCTTAGTGACAATGACAAAATTTTTCAAACAAGAAGACAATTGGCAAGATCACCAAAACATGCAAATTTGTCTCTATTGTCTAAAATAGAACCCAAAAACTTTGAGGAAGCTAACAAAGATAAAAATTGGGTTAATGCTATGAATGAAGAATTAGATCAAAATGAGAAAAACCAAACTTGGGAGCTAGTACCTAGAACAACAAACAAGAATGTAATTGGCACTAAGTGAGTCTTTAGGAACAAATTAAATGAGTATGGACAAGTAGTGAGAAATACGGTAAGGTTGGTATGTAAAGGCTATGCTCAAGTTGAAGGTGTAGATTTTTATGAAACATTTGCTCCAGTAGCCATACTAGAAGCTATTAGAATGTTCTTGGCATTTACAAGCTACAAGAGTATCAAAGTTTATCAGATGGATGTTAAATATGCATTTCTAAATGGAAATTTGGAAGAGGAAGTATTCATTGAGCATCCTGAGGGATTTCGACTGTCAGAAAATCAAGATTATGTGTGAAAATTGAAGAATCAAATCCCTCTATAATATGAAGCAAGCACCTAGATCTTGGTACTCAAGGCTTCAAAAGTACCTACAATAACAAGGTTTCAAGAGAGGAACTGCAGAAAGTAATATTTACATCAAAGAAGAAAATGGAAATATGATTATCATTGTGGTCTATGTAGATGATATTATCTTTGGAAACGACTGTGATAATCTAAGTCAAGGGATTTCAAAGGACATGCAAAAAGAATTTGATATGTCCATGCTAGATGAGTTGTCCTTCTTCTTAGGTCTGCAAATCTCTTAGTCAAATAAAGGCATATTCATTTATCAAACAAAATATATTAAGGAGATGTTAAAGAAGTTCAAGATGGAAGACTACAAGTTGGTCAACACTCTAATGTTTATAGGCTGCAAGTTGATTAAGGATGACGAATCACTAGAGGTCGATCATGCCATGTATGGATCAATGATTAGTATCCTTATATATGTGACTGCATCAATGCCTGATGTCACACAAGTTGTTGGATTGGTTGCAAGATTTCAATCTACACCAAAAGAATCACATTTGGTGGCAGTTAAAAGAATTCTCAGATACCTGCAAGGTATAATGGATTTTGGACTGTGGTATCCAAAAGGAGAAGACTTCACCCTAACAACATACATTGATGTAGATTGGGTAGGAAATGTTGATGATAGGAATAGAACAAGTGGAGGAACATTCTTCTTGGGCAACTGTTTAGTATTTTGGTTAAGTAAGAAACAACCTTCAATCTCCTTATCTACAACAAAAATAGAGTAACACTTCCACACGTGCCAAAATTGTATAAATAAGAGAGGGCAGTGCCTCATTTAGAAACACACTCAGCTCACTCATCTAGTGTGCAAGTTTTGAAGGAAGCTACAGTTGTTGGTTGTCGGAAGAAGGAAGAGAGAGAGGCATGTTTCTCAATGTTGTATATTCTCTGTTGTCTGGTTCATTATCTTGGCATTGTATTGGCTATCTATATTAAGGAAGTTTTGCTGGGTTTTCTTCCCCTTGAGGGTTTCCCAGGATAAATGCTTGTGTACTCTTGTGATTGTCTTTCTCTCAGTGATCCTGTCTATGCTATTGTTATCTAGTAAATTGAAAGTAACCTAATAATAGCAGAAACTTTAACACTTAATATGCTTATGTGGGAGATTGGAAGGTTTCTTTGTGGGATCTGCTTGAACATGATTTGCCCTATTCTCAAGGTGAGTGGCTTGCACACAAACTTTGTCAAGACTGGTGGGGTTAAACAATATAAAAGTATGACAAATATAACTTCGAAGTGCACCAATATACTTCATTAAAGTTTCATAATAATCCAAAGGAATGTTTAATGCAAGAGATTTCTTCCTAAATTATTCCATGAAACTTTGTACAGTTTGACCTTTACTTTGTCTTAAAATTTGCCATTCCATCATTGCTTTATGTAAATAACCCAATGGGTAAAATTGCTTCCTTATTGTTGATTCAAATTCTGACCATGAGGAAAGAAGATTACCACACTTATTTTTTTCCTTAAGTTTTCTCTCCCACCATACGAGAGCGGTGCCTTCTAGCTGAAGAGAAGCCAATTTCACTTTAACTTCCTCTTCATCGATCTGTTGGACATGAAAATATACTTCAACCTGTCGGATCCAATTATCTAGCTTTTCAGGATTAGCATCTCCATTAAACATAGGTAAAGAAAATTTTACATCAAGCTTTAATAATGGTTTCTTAAAAGATACTTTATGGCTAGAATGATGAGAATGATGAGAATGCTCAGAGGAAGAAGAGATAGAACTTGATGGTGAAGATGGAGTCTCAGGAAGGTCTCCTCCAACCCCTTGATTCACTAAAGCATTATCATCAGCTTGTGCTTCCTTTTTCTTACCTTTCTTCTTCATCCTCTTCTCGTAGTCTCCATACATTCACTCAACCATTTCTGAATGAGATAAAATACCATATGGAAGTTTTTCTCCTGTTCATCACACTTCTCCTCTTCTGCCATTTTCCTCCTTTGGGATGCATGGCCAACTTCGGGATTGAAAGTATTAAGAGTTCCTTCACCCTGCTTATGATTGGCCCTAATAAGCATTCACACTCAAAAATTCAAGTCAAACATGACTTCTCTGATACCAACATGATCTAGGATCTTTTCATCAAATTGACTTATAAAGAATTGTATTAAATGAGCATAAATTAAAGTGCACCATAAAGAAGGAAAAGTTCAATAATGAAGAGACATAAACATCAAATATGAACACAAAAACTTGATAACAGAGTTCTTCCTTGGTGGACTACGTCTTTGGGTCCTTCTCTCAAATGGGTAGGCCTTTTATTAACTCATCAAAAGAATTTGGAAAAATACATAAGTATACCTCATTCTGGAATTAGGCTGCAGAAGATTTGCTCAGATCAGAAAACAGATAGCACCATTGAATTTTTGGCGTCTAATTATCCAAAAATGAATGTCTCCATGCCTTAATATGAATATGGAACTCCCATGCACATGAGAAATATCATCTCAATTTTTGTGCCTGCAATCTGCAATTAATTCACTATACTTTGCCTCGAAAAATGTGCCAGACCGTACCGTCGAGCACCCTCCTCCCAATCGTGGGAAACTTGGCACTTAAATTAAATGTTGGGAGGACTAACCAACAAAGTCGTTTGGCTCAATGGTCGGTGGATGCTATGTAGGGCATTTGTTTAGGGGGAGGTCTTGGGGTCGAGCCCGTGGGCCTCCCCTTTTGGGCTTATAGTCATAAAAATATATATATGTGGTTTGAACTGCCGCCAATTTTGGATTTGTTGTTTAGATTTGTCAGAGTTTGAATATTGGCCACCATATTTGGTGGTACCTCTGGCAGATTTGGTGGGCCTTTTTTATTTTTGAAAATTCGGTTACAGGCTCTCATTGGGCATTTTCCCATGCCATGTGGTAGCCCATGACTGGGCCACATGGAAGCCAACCATTGGCCCACACCATTCACCTGTACAGTCATCCTGCCACGTCATATTTCCATGTATAGTATAGATTCCATGTATCTGCCATGTCTTGTATAGCCTGCCACATGGTTGTATGGACTGCCACATGGCACTTCCTCATTGATCCACATGTTGACCAAAAAATGTCAAAAATAAGTGACACGTGGAAGCCTCTGGTGATACCACATCACCGTGTTGATGTCAGCATGACATGTTTCATCCTATGCATATGCCACGTACATTGTACGGATGTTGACGTCATCTGTATTGATGCTGACGTCAGTAGTATGGATGTTGACTCATCCATGTTGACTAGGTTAGGTTGACCAAAACTTTGATTGTGAATATCTTTTGATCTGTAACTCTGTTTGACGATTCATTTACGTTGTTGGAAATATTGTGATGCGCTCTTCGCGATGATGCCAATTTCACTGAGTTTTAAGGACTTTGAATATTTTCCCTTTCTCTGTCTGCTGAGGCCATTATGAGCTTCCTGAGTTGCTTCTGTGAATTATGAGTTTTCCTTAGTCTTCTCTGGATCCTTTTTGGATCAATAATATAGTCTCAAAGAATTCAAATTCTTCAGCTCTAGAAGAGTTTGTAATTCTCAAAAATAACTAAGACTTTCTAGGGATAGCCCCTAGCTCCTATTTATGCAAAAGGATTACATCAATTAGTGCTTCAATTAATCCTTTATTTAATGGCTCATGTTTTAAATATCCCTATAATTAGGGACCTATGTTCTAGGGATCAAATCCCTTTCTATATTACCCTCTCTCAATCAACAACTTGAATAGATATGATGTTGGATTTGGTACCTTGAATGATTAAAGGCTTGGAAAGACTTAGAGGTTGATGAGGGGACATAATCCCCATTTTATCTCATGAAATGTTGGTGTAGGTCCTCCTTGAAATTCAATATACTTGAGCCATAGGTTAGTGCAGCCTTAGATATGCATGAAATCATCAAAATCATAACTAAACTAGGATACTGTCAGGAAATAGACTTCCACACTAAACCTAGTAGAAGAGAAGAAGACAGATTTAAACTGGAAACTAAATTACAAAGAAATCACACAGTACACAGATATTTTACCCTGGAAACCAAAATGGGAAAACCAACATTCCTTGATCGTATTTATCTCTCGGTGTCTTATTTATTCAGAATAAAATGTTACATGCCTAACCTTGGTCTACACCTAAGACACAATCGACATCATATTTCTTTCTTTACATAAGAACAACCATGTAGCCAATTTGACTTATATCTACATGATCAAAAATATTCTGCTAAAGATAAGCATGAAGATCAACTACAACATCCAACATAATAAAATTGCAACATACCTTATTTATAGGATTTACAGTAGGAAAACCCCTAAAGAATGGTGCCCAAAAATGGATACAAATCCACATATATCATTGGCTACAAATGTCAGGATTTTTTTATAGTTGACTACGAGTTGACCTTCAGTTGGTCATCATTTGACCTTATGTCAACCTCTTATCAGTTGACTTCTCAACTTGTTGTCGATCACTTCAACTTCAAATTTCCTGGTCGATCACTTCGACCTTCAACTTTCACTGTAAATAATATAACAACCCATCATTCTCGCACTTGTTGTATTCTTTGTTGAAGTAGGAGAACCTAAAATTTTGTTCACAGACCCAGGGCAGCAACTCCTTCTAATTCATTGCTACCCAGAACCTGAACCTGAACTACTTCTTTGCTTCCATGAGTGGTTTCCATGTATTCAAATTTTGTTTTTGACAAGGTTACAACCTCTTGTCTCTTACTCATCCAGTTGATTGCTCCACTAAACATTGACTTGAACACATATTCATTGGTCAACCTTTGTCGATTCAGATATCCAACTTAGTTGGCATCGACAAATACATGTACATCTACTTCACTGTAAAATCTAGGTTTCCCTTGCTAGTATATAGCATAATATGTTTTTCCACATAAATACCTAAATACTGTAAATTTTCAGAACCCAACCCAGTTTTAGTCTCACTGATTTTTCAGCCAATGTTTAATGCCCAAACCGAGTTTTATATCAGCAAATAAAAATTAGCAGAAAATTAATTTCAGAACTGAAACATGAGGATTCTAAACATCGTTCATAATGCAGAAATAAAATATCAGCAGCACATAAAACTCAGAAAATTATAGACACAAAAATTTTCGGTCTAACTTTGACCCTGGAAAAACCCACAAGGGGAAAACCAGTGAGAGAGGGAGATTTTTATTATTTAGGAGCTTCAAAGAATTATGTTACAGCATATCCATCTTCATAAATTTAAATGACAAACTTATCTCGACAACTGTGCCAAATCTTCACACAGGAAAATGAGCCAAACTCCTCAAAATTCTTCCTAGAATTTTCTGCAATAAATTGCAGGTCTGTTCCTCAATTTTTGTGCCTCCAAACTATTGTACGGTCACCTTGAAATTTGTGCCAAGTGCCTCATCCCAAAATAGAGCAATAAATGTTGTACGGTCGCCTTGGGAAATGTGTCAAAACTTCCAGAAAACAACATAGCTATTTCTTCTCGAAATCTGTGCCACAATAACAGGTGTACGGACTGTACGGAATCCATATAGTACGGAATGTACCTTCTACCTCGAATTCTATGCCCTTTTTCATGTTGTACAAAATTTGAAAATCCCTATAGTATGGCCTTTTCTGTTGGACTGTACCTTGCCTCGATTTTTCTGCCTTCTCTTCTTGTTGTACAGCCCACTCAATCCGTACAGTACGGCATGCCTTCAATACTGTCCTTGCTTCTCGATTTATGTGCTAGTTTATTTCCTTGGGATGCATGCCCTAGCTCTCAGAAATGGCTACTCTCTTGCTGCTTGAAAATGCTCTCTCTCTTGCTCTCTCAAAATGAATCACAACACAAGAATGGGTGTGCCCCTCTACCCTAATTGACCTCATGAGGGAAGGTGAGGAGTTTTCTAATCCGATGGATGAGATTAGATTAGATGAGTGGCTGAGATTAAATTTCTCTTCACTCACCCTCACTTTAGTCATAAAGTCACCTTTTAATTTTCATCTCACAAATTAAATGACTAGGGTCCACATTAGTCACTTTCTCACCCCTTAGGCGCCTAGGGATGAGAAACACTTGCCTTGGTACTTTATTTAATTAAAAATTTAACACTCCCTCATACCGAGGAAAGTGTTACTCACCACTCCAAGCATGTCCCTGAAGAATACAAACTTACCTCTGCCCAATGCCTTGGTGAGTATGTTTGCAACCTGCTCCTCTCTAGATATGTATTGTAGCTCCACATATCCTCTCTGAACATAGTCACGGATGAAGTGATAACGAATCTTGATATGCTTAGACTGGTCATGAAAAATTGGATTCTCCGAGAGTTTAATGCAACTCTGATTATCACAGTAAATCACAGTAGGCCTCAACTGCACATCGAACAATCCCACCAGCAACTTGTGAAGCCAAAGGGCCTCACAACTGGCCTGATTGGCTTCCATATACTCAACCTCTACAGAANCAATGCCTTGGTGAGTATGTTTGCAACCTGCTCCTCTCTAGATATGTATTGTAGCTCCACATATCCTCTCTGAACATAGTCACGGATGAAGTGATAACGAATCTTGATATGCTTAGACTGGTCATGAAAAACTGGATTCTCCGAGAGTTTAATGCAACTCTGATTATCACAGTAAATCACAGTAGGCCTCAACTGCACACCGAACAATCCCACCAGCAACTTGTGAAGCCAAAGGGCCTCACAACTGGCCTGATTGGCTTCCATATACTCAACCTCTACAGAACTCAAAGCCACTGAATTTTGTTTCCGACTAAACCAAGACACAACTGTTGATCCCAATCCAAAACATCATCCTAAAGTGCTTTTCCTGTTACTGACACATCCTACCCAATCCAAGTCTGTAGAGCCAACCAGATGAACTCCATCTCCTCTCTGATAGTCCAAACCATAATCTATCATACCACAAATATACCTGAGCACATGTTTTGTTTCCACCTAGTGCACTCTCCTAGGCTCTACCATGAACTGACTGAGAGTGTTGACAACAAAACAAATATCTGGCCTGGTACTGACCAAATACATCAATGACCCGATCAACTGACAGTACAAAGTGGAATCCACCAACTGTGACTCAGAAGCATGAAGCTTCTTCTAGTTGGTAATCATGGGAGTGGTCATGGGCCTGCTATCTCCCATCTAAAATCTGCTCAGAATGTCACACACATACTTCCCCTATCCCAGGAAGATGTGTCCAGGCTCCTTCCAAACCTCCAATCCCAAAAAGTAATGCATCAGTCCAATGGCAGTCATCTCGAACTCTGAAGCAAGGCTCTCCTTCCAACTGTTGATGAGTCTCTTTGTCCCTGTAATGAAAAGATCATCCACATATCGCAGAAGAATGAGAGGATCCTCTCCAACCACAATGAAGTATAGGTTGGGATCCACCTCACTCTTCTCAAAACCCAACTACTGCAAATAGGCATCTATCCTCGAATACTAAGCTCTGGGAGCTTGTTTCAGCCCATACAATGCCTTCTTCAGTCTACACACATGAGACTCTCTCCCATGCACCTCAAAGCCCAATGGCTACTCAATATACACCTCCTCCTCAATAATACCATTCATAAATGTCGTCTTCACATCCATCTGGTGGATCTTCCAACCCATCTCTGCTACAATGGAGATCATTTCCCTGATCGAAGTGTATCTAGAAACTAGTGCAAAGGTCTCATCATAGTCGACTCCCTCAACCTATGAAAACCCTTGAGCCACAAAGTGAGCTTTGTACTTCTCAATACTACCATCCGTAGCATGCTTTAGTTTGTAGAGCCATCTGGAAGTCACCACTGACTTCCCCTCAGGTCTAGGAACAACTTCCCAGACATCGTTCTTCATGATGGAATTGTACTCTTCCATCATGGCATCTCTCCATACCTGTCTATTAGTGACCTCCTCAAAAGTGGAAGGCTCAGATTCCCGAATACTGCTCACCATCGTGATGTAGCTGCAAAACCTCTCGGGAGGTTTACTCTCCCTCACTACCTATCTGGGATTCCCCACTGAACCCCGTGCCTCCCTCAAAGTGTCCTGAAGCCACTTGGGCTTCCTCCTCTCTAAAGTAGTGTCCAATAGAGGGGACTCTCCCTGCTCAACCTCATCTACTGAAGACAATGATCTTGAAGTAGACTCTGAAGTACCTGATCTTGAAATATATGGACCAGTAGCCTGTGAACTTGAATCATGTGGCCCTGTCACCTATGAGCCTGTCATCCACGAAACTGGTGGCCCCGAACTCTATGTCACTGTAGTTTGTTGCAGACTCACCTGAATCTGTGGTGAATACTGCTCACCCTTCTCTATCCCTCTAGACTTCATAAGGGCTCTGTCCTCCTCAAATCTGACATCCCTCCTCAAGATAGTCTTCCTCAAGGAAGGAATATATATATGGAAAGCCTTTGAAGTCTCACTGTACCCAACAAAGATCCCTCTCTCTACCATGGGCTCTAGCTTTGTCCTCTTCTCAGAAGGGACATATGAAAATGTGATGCACCCAAAAATACGAAGGTGCCCCACCTTAGGCTTCTTCCTAGAGAAAGCCTCCTCAAGAGTCATGCTCCCCACAGCCCTGTGAGGACTCATGTTCTACAGATAAACTGCAGTGTAGCATGCCTCAGCCCATAGAAATAGTGGCAACCCCTGATTATGTAACATGGCTCTCACAGCCCCAACAATGGCCCTATTCTTCCTCTCTGCAACCCCATTCTATTGTGGGTTGTAAGGAACATTCAACTCCCTCCTGATGCCCTCTCAATGAATACAACATAGTATAGGGAACCAGTCAATGATTTCGAAGACATTGGGCCACATACATCTAAATGTATAAGATCAAGTATCCTTGTTGCTCTATTGTCACTACTCAGAAAAGCAGTCTTGGTGTACTTTCCCAAAGCACACCCCTTGCACAACTCATGGTGCTCTGAACTGAAATCTAGAACTCCCGTCACCATCTCCCTCGAAACTCTCNAAGCACACCCCTTGCACAACTCATGGTGCTCTGAACTGAAATCTGGAACTCCCGTCACCATCTCCCTCGAAACTCTCAAATCCCCATGGTGAAAATGTGCCATCCTCCTATGCCATAGCTCACATAAGTCACGGTTTCTACTGGTAGAATGAATCAATGCTCTCACTGGCTGGAACAAAAACTTGTACACCCTCTCATGTCTAGTACCAATCACTTTGGTCGAAGTGATGCTATACCCTCTGGGGAAAAGAAGCACCTGCCCATCATGGAAAAATACCTCATAGCCCTTCTCCTCAATAGTAGAAACTGACACTAAGTTCTTCTTCAAGCCCAAAACATATAGAACCTCTGTCAAAGTCATGGGAGGCAAAGACTCCCTCCGAAATGTTACGGCCCTGCCACCTTGACCTCCCGGTCATCTCCAAGCACTACCTCTGCATCTCCACACTGTGTAAGATCTGTCAAGTACTCACGAACTGTTGTCATATGGCGAAAGGCACCACTGTCAATATACCAAGTATCTGAAGTAGTGGTCCTCGAGGATAGACACACAATCAAGGAAAATTCCCTGTCAAACTTGATGGAAAACTCTTCTACCTCTGTTGAAGTTGTTGTTTGTTTCTTCTTCTTGTTCAGACACTGACCTGCATAGTTCCCAAACTTATGGCATGCAAAGCACTTGACTTTGCTCGTGTCTTTCTTCCCTTCACCCTTAGGCTTGTGTCCTCACTTTGGACCCTTTTTGAACTTCTTCTTGTTAGTGGTAGCAAGAGCCACATTCTCCTCCTCATGACCTATAGATGAACTGCTATGTACACAACCTCTCAGGGTCTCCTCCTGAACAAATTCATCCCAAAGACGTTCCCAACCAGGAAGCTTCTCCCTAGCAACAATGCCCTCCACAAAAATAGCCCATTGTTTGGAAACTCCATTCAATTTTGTTCTCACAAGATGATTGTCAACTATGGCTTCCCCCACAACTCCAAGCTCATCCCTCACTTGTGTCAATCTAGTAAGGTATGTGACCACATTTTCAGCCTTGGTCATTTTATGCTCTTTATTTTTTCCCTCAAAACCATTTTCTAGTTCTCATTTGTACTCTGGTACAATTTAGACAAAGACTCCCACATCTCATAGGCATGTTTCTTCCCCTTCAAGTGAGGAATCAAATGATCCTTGATGGCATCAAGAATAAACCTCTTAGCCTTGATACTCTTTTTAGTGTAAGCTGCAAGAAGAGTAGCATCAGTAGGTACCACAACATGATGAGTAGTGGTATTTTCCACAATGTCCCACAACTTGTTTTATTGCAAAATCAAGATCATCCTCTTCTTCCAAGAACCAAAATTTGTTTCCCCATCAAGTCTGTCCTCAACCCTCAAACCTGTATCCATTGACACTTTTCTGCTGAAAATAATAAATTCAAAAATCTGCCCTGTGAAGTGACTGCTGTCCCAACTTTCTGACTACTGAAATCTTTGCTTCCCTTCAACTCAGCTCTGATACCATGTAAATTTTCAAACCCCAACCCAGTTTCAGTCTCACTGATTTTTCAGCCAATGTTTAATGCCCAAACCCAGTTTTATATCAGCAAATAAAACTTAGCAAAAAATTAATTTCAGAACTAAAACATGAGGATTATGAACATCGTTTATAATGCAGAAATAAAATATCGGCAGCACATAAAACTCAGAAAATTATAGACACTGAAATTTCTAGTCTAACTTTGACCCTGGAAAAACCCACAAGGGGAAAACCAATGAGAAGGAGATTTTTATTATTTAGGAGCTTCAGAGAATTCTATTACAGCATATTCATCTTCAGAAATTTAAATGACAAACTTATCTCGACAACTGTGCCAAATCTTCACACAGGAAAATGAGCCAAACTCCTCAAAATTCTTCCTAGAATTTTCTGCAATAAATTGCAGGTCTGTTCCTCGATTTTTGTGCCTCCAAACTATTGTACGATCACCTTGAAATTTGTGCCAACTGCCTCAGCCCAAAACAAAGCAATAAATGTTGTATGGCCACCTTGGGAAATGTGCCAAAACTTCCAGAAAACAGCACAGTTATTTCTTCTCGAAATCTGTGCCACAATGACAGTCGTATGGACCGTACGGATTCTACGAAATCCATGCACTACAGACTATACCTTCTACCTCAGTTTCCATGCCCATTTTCCTACTGTACAGAATTCAAAAATCCATACAGTGCGACCTTTTCTGCTGGACTGTACCTTGCCTCGATTTCTGTGCCTTCTCTTCTTGTTGTACGGCCTACTCAATCCATACAGTATGGATTGCCTTCAATATTGTCCTTGCTGCCTTGATTTATGTGCTATTTTTTTGCCTTGGGATGTGTTCCCTAGCTCACAGAAATGGCTACTCTCTTGCTACTCGAAAATGCTCTCTCTCTTGCTCTCTCAAAATGAATCAACAACACAAGAATGGGTGCGCCCCTTTACCCTAATCGACCTCATGAGGGAATGTGAGGAGTTTTCTAATCCAATGGCTAAGATTAGATTAGATGAGTGGTTGAGATTAAATGTCTCTTCACTCACCCTCACTTTAGTCATAAAGTCACCTTTTAATTTGCATCTCACAAATTAAATGACTAGGGCCCACATTAGGCACTTTCACACCCCTTAGGTGCCTAGGGATGAGAAACACTTGCCTTGGTACTTTATTTGATTAAAAATTTAACAAATACTCTCTTGACATATGTCTAGTGCTCCTTTCCAATTCTCGACATCTATCTTCTCAAAACTCTCTTTGCATGGGAAATTATTGGTTAGGTGAAAACCATTGCATACATTAGACTACCAAAAGAAATTGCATAGGGAACATGTGCCATGTCCTCCATTTATTCCTGTGTCTTTGGAAATTGTCCATTAATTAGTTTTGCTCCCACGAGAATTGGCACCTTTACAGGTTTGCAATCCTACATGTTTAAATGCTTCAAAATTATTTCAATATAATTTTTTTGATTCAACCAAAGCTTTATAATTGCTCGATATCTCTTGATCTCCATTCCTAGAATAAATTTCGTTGGACCGAGATCCTTCATGTCAAACTTGGAGGATAGTTTCTTCTTCACAACCTTTATCATGTCCATGTTATTTTCAATTAGCAACATGTCATCTACGTACAATGCTACATATATGAAACGTCCACCTTCTTCCTTGGAATATACATAGTGATCATCTTTGCTTCTCACAAATCCCAAAATATGTATGTGTCAAACTTTTGATACCACATCCTTGGTGATTGATTTAGACCATAAACGAATCTTTTCAACTTGCACACTAGTTCTTTCTCTCCCTTTACCGCAGACCCTTCAAGTTATTTCATGTATATTTCTTCTTCCAGGTCCCTGTGTTGGAACGTTGTCTTCACATCCATTTTCTCTATTTTGATATCAAATGCTATAGCCATAGAAATTAGTACACTAATGGAAGTTGATTTTGCAACATGTGAAAAAATCTCACCAAAGTCAACTCCTTCAACTTGGGAATATCCTTTCACTACTAGTCGAGCTTTGTATTTCTAGACTTGACTTGTTGCATTCATATTTTTCTTGAATACTCATTTTCTACTGAAGGGATTTTTTCCAGTAGGTAATTAGACTAAATCACACGTCTCATTCTTTTCGAGGATTGCATTTCTTTGACCTTGGCATTCTTCCAGAGTCTACCCTCTATTGATTTGATTACCTCCCTAACCGACTTGGGCTCCTAAACAATGGCAGTTAACACAATGTGTAATGGAAATCGAGTGGACTATACCTTTCGAATAGTTTTCTTATTTGTTATGGCATCCTTACAATCGAGTTTGGTTGTTCCAACTCTTCATTTTATATCATCTTCTTCATTCCTCAGTTCAAAGCTCACCTTCTCTTGGTTTTTCTCTTCTTGAACCACTTAAGTTTCATACTTACCTCTGACTTCTCTGAAGACCACATCTCGACTATACATTATTCTCCTTGATTCAAGATCCTATATCTTATATCCTTTCATTACTTCTTTATATACAATGAAAATACACTTGACTACATTCTTGTCCAGCTTGCTCCTCTTTTCCTTGGGAACATGCACAAATTCATCACAGCCAAAGAATTTGAGATGTGAAAGTGAAGTATTATTTCCAAATAATGCCTCATGTGGAATCATGTTGACTAGTGCCAATGAAGGAGACATATTCACCAGATATTTTGTAGTGTCTATTGCTTCTACCAATAATTCTTGTGTGATCCCAACACCATTGAGCATGCTCCTTTCCTTTTCCATCAATTTTTTTTCAATATTTCAACAACTCCATTTTTTTATGGGGTGTATGGTGTCTTATTTTGGCATGCTATGCCACATTACTTACAGAACTTCTCAAAATCCTATCTAGAGAATTCACCACCATTTTTTTTCTCAGCTTCTTGATCTTTTTCTCTGTTTAGTTTTCCACGAGAGATTTAAACTCTTTGAATTTTTCAAAAACCTTTGATTTCTTCCTCATGAAATATATCCACATATTCCTAGAAAAATCATCTATGAAGGAGACATAATAAAATGATCCACCAAGTGAAGGGATTGTTATAGGCCTAAACACATAACTATGAACCAATTCTAGAATCCCCTTTTCTCTTGTCACTATGGATGGGAATCTAACCCGATTTTGTTTTTCATATATGCAATGTTCACAAAAATCATTTTATAAATTACATTCAAGAAAACCTTCGACCATACCTTTACCATGCATATCTCGAAGTCATTTTTCTCCAATGTGTCCCATCCTCTCATTCCAAACATGGTTGAATCGACTTGACAAGAACTTGTTAAGTCGGTTTGAATGGACTTGGTCCAAGATGAATCGAGTCAAGTTGAATTTGAGTTAACTTCAGGTACAACAATGTTGTTGCATCCATTCAAGTCAACATTACCTAATAACTTGTATAGGGTTCCAATACAAACTCCTTTCATTAATACCATTGCACGCCTGACCATTTTTCATGTACCCTTATGAAAAAGATTGTGCACTCTTGCATCTCTCATGTTGTTGATAGATATTAGGTTTCTTTCCAAACATGGAATATTTAGCATGTGTGAAAGGGTTCTACTCCCATTCTGTAGTATCATTCAAAATCTTCCCCATCCAATGATTTTGGTTGTCGAGTCATCCCCCAAGAACACATATCCTCCTTCATATCTCTCATATTCATAGAACCATTATCTATGAGGTTTCATATGATAGGATGCTCCTAATTTTATCAAACAAACATCTTGATCCAACTGTGTACTAGTCAACGTCGGATACACATCGCCTCCTTTATTTGGAGTAGTATTTCTCTCAATCGATTGCATCTCATCGGATTCTGTACTAACTTTCATTGCCTTCAACTTGCAATCCCTTTTACAATTCCAAACTTTACCTCATTTCTAGCATCTTCTCATTGACTAAACTGAGGATTTAGATGTACCCTTTGACTTAGACTTTCTACCGGAGAATTTTCCTTTATCTTGGTCAATCAGTCAAGCTCTCACCATGAAAGCATCTTTGGTCGATCCTTCCATGCTCTTCTATCTCGTTTCTTCTAACAATAGAGATGCAACCATGTCTTCTAGTGATAATGTGGTCGAATTACTCCCTATAGACATAACTAAGCTATCCTAGGATTCTGGAAAAGAACATAATAGGATAATACATTTCTCCTCCTCGGTGATTTTAATATCTATAGGTGATAAACGAATTATTATAGTATTGAATGATTTTAGATACTCAGTTATCAAAATACCATCACTCATCCTCAAAAAATACAGTTTATTTCTAAGGAATAGTTAATTAACAAGGGATTTCAACTAGTACAAGATTCCCAACTTGTCCCACGGTTTCTTGGTCAAGTCTTCACCTGAGACATCCAACAACACCGAATTTGCAAGACATAGTCAAATATTACTCCTTTCCCTTCTTTCTAGTTTCTCCAATTCTTCCCTCGACATGCCTTTAAAAATGGTACTTGGATAGACTGTTGCACATTATTCTTGATATACAAGGAGATCTTCAATTTTAAGGTTCCAAAGCTCGAAATTTTGGGCATTAAATTTTTAAATCTCTATCCTATAACTACTTGTAATTCTTTCAAGCACAACTTTAAATATATTTGAATTATGACTCTTACTATACCTATGGTTTATCACAGATCCAAGACTGTTAAATCAAGCTCCAATACCACATGTCAGAAAATAGACTTCCATGCTAAACCTAGTATAAGAGAAGAAGACATATTTAAAATGGAAAGTAAATGATAAAGAAATCACATAGTGCATAGATATTTTACCCTAGAAACCTAAATGGGAAAACCAACATTCCTTGAGAATCCTGCTATGTTGTTGTATTATTCATTCAGAATAAAAGGTTACATTCCTAACCTTGGTATACACCTAAGACACAATTGGCATCATACATTCTTTCTTTACACAAGAACAACCATGTAGCCAATTTGGCTTACATCTACATGATCAGCAACCTTCTGCTAAAGATAAGCATGGAGATGAACTACAACATCCAACATAATACAAATACAAAATGTCTTATTTATAGATTTTACGTTAAGAAAAACCCTAAAGAATGGCACCCCAAAATGGTTACAGATCCATGCAAATCATTGGCTACAAATCCTGTGAATCTGGGGATTTTGTTATGACCAACTACCATTCGGATTACCAGTTTACCTTCATTCAGAATTTAGTCAGTCATCACATGGCCTCTTGTCAACCTCTTGTTAGTTGAATTCTTGACTTTTTGTCTATCACTTCAAATTTGAATTTCTTGGTCAATCACTTTGACCTTCGACTTTCACCACAAATAACATAACAACCCAACATATACAACACACACTCAATCATCCAAATCATTTCATTAACAATCAATTGCATAAAACCCAACATAATTATGTTAATCAAGGTGAAGATAGGTCTCATGGAGTAGAAAGGTGATCAAAATAAATCAAAAGTGGAACTAATGATAAAAATATTGGGAGGCCCATCAAAATCCTTACCAGGTTATCAACCTATGGGTGTGAGACATAACTAGGAGATTTCTTAGGAAGAGATAGATTTAAACAAATTTTTTTCCTATGAAATCTCTATCAAGAAGAATGTTAAAGAGATAGACGTAGAAAAAGTTGCAATATTTTAGGAAAGGCTCAACATTCAGAAAGATCGGGGAATTAAACAAATTCTCATTGATTATAAGAGGATATTTTTGGGACTAAGGAAAGATATTTTTAATAAAATTTTGGCAGGGTTTTGAGTGATTCAAAATTTATGTGTTTCATCTCATGTGATTTATCTCTCTTATGTTGTTTCCATTTTCATAAATTCACTCTTGGATGTATATGTTACTGAAATTGTAATAATTTAGTACATCCAATACTATTTCAACTATGAAAGGGATCATTAAAGATACAAATTTCTTCGACATACTGTGAGTATTAAGAGGACATGTGCTTAATTTTAATTATACATTTTTTAATAGAAACAAATTGTTCCTTTCTATTCAATTTATATTCTTAGTTCAGATACATATTCTACATAATTTCTTCTAATTGAGAAGAAAAAATATATTTGTCAGAAGACACATTATTTTACTATCATTTTTTGTTCTTCTTAATTCTTCTCTCATCTCTTAAAGGATTTAATTGATTGAAACATTGAAATGATGCCCTCGAAATCTAATTGTTAAAGTATTGAAGATTAGTAATTAAGGCCTGAAGTGAACCAATAAAACACCATGTTTTAGGACAGATTAACTTAAATCAAAAATCAATAAAAGTTAATGGATTCCTTGGCATAGTTTCCTAGCCAAAAACATCTCAAAGGTTACAACATCCTTTTGGTGTCATTATCGAGGACCGAATTAAACAAATTTTTATTTTCCCTAGGTAAAACGACAAGAAAACCTACTCATTTTTGGTGAATAAGAGTAAGGAAGGATAAAATATTTCACTTGGCAACTCTATATTTTCAATCATGGCATTAGGAAAGAAAAACACTAGGGCTAACCCAGGCCCAAAGAAAACTACACCAATAGCAAACCCAGAAAAATTATTGTCTAAGAGAAATCCTAGAAAAAGACCCATAACACCATCTACTATCCCTTTTGTTGTAAAAAACTCTTCTTCCACGGATCCTAGGTCAAAGGGAAAATAGTATATTTCTTTAAAGTATTCTTCAAAAGAATCTCCTACTATTTCCCCAAATCTCCCTTTTTCATCATCATCTAAAAAATCCCTTCCAAGCTCTCCAAAACCATGTTTATCAGTCTTTACAACTTATTCTATTGAATTTTCCCAGAACATTATGTTGACCTTTCTCTTAAAGAATTTACTATGATCTCTCAAGTCTTTCTTACTGAGAATTCTCCAAAAGTTTCTCCAAAGGAATCTCTTGAAAATTCTCCTGTTACATCCCCTAGGTTTTATTTCTTATTCCCTAAAAATGAAATACCCCAAACATCTATTTCAAAGGATATTCTAGAAGAAAAAGAATTCGAAGTATTTTTGAATCCACTAACTCCTAAGAATTCACAGTTGTTAATAGAACATCTAGTCATGGAAAGAAATATCCCTCAACAACAACCACCTCCACCACCACCCCTACCAATGGTTTTTAATCAAGCAGCTCCTAGATATGCCCCTTTGGATCTGCCTAGAAATCTACACAATTTTCCTGATAATTATCTAAAACTCTTGCCTAAATTTAATGGGGAAGATGAGATCACATCCCTAGAACATTTATCAGTCTTTGATTATTTCACAGATAATCAAGTTCTTAAACATGAAGATGTATATATGAGGATATTTTTTCAAACGTTTGAAGGTGAGGTGAGGACATGGTTTAAGGGGTTACCTCCTAATTCCATTTATTATTGGGATGCACTAGAATTTGCTTTCCTTAGACAATGGGATGAGAAGAATGATCATTTATACTTCTTGACTAATTTTTGGAGTTTAAAAAAGAAAAAAAATGAATATGTCCCGGATTTTATCAAAATATTTAACAAACTTTATAACAAGATCCTTGCAGATGTAAAACCATCACAACCAGTTGCACAAGTTACTTGTGTTGGCTCTTTTGACCCATATTTTGCCTTGCTACTTAGGGAGAGAAGATCTACTACTTTAACTGGTATGCAAGATGACATTGTAGAAATTGAATATAATATGATTGATTCAGGAAAATCTAGAATTATAAGTGAATCGTGGGAAAGAGAGAAAAGAAAACAAAAGGAACAAATTGGTACATCAGGAACTAATAAAATTCGAGAAGATAAAAATAAAGAAATGTCTAGGATCATTGAAGATTTATCAAATAAATTGGCTAGAATGGAAACTGAGAGAACAAGTTGTGATAATAGAAATCAAAATGAATTTAGAAGGCCTTTCAATCCTCCTCAAGTTTTGCAGAGAGAAAGGAGAAATGAAGATCATCCCATACAAGCACCAATAAAAAATGAGAATTTGGTTGATAATCTTGTCGAGGAAGAATTTGAATATATTGATGAAGAAATAAATATAATGGAAGGTGATCTTTCTGATGTACATCTTACTCAAGAAGAATATGAAAAATCATTAAGTTTTAATTCATATTTTAATGAGGATGATAAAAATAGTCACATTGATTCTTCATCATCTCAATATAGGATTTTCTTAGATGCCTTGCAAGATGAACCGCATAGAAAATATGACCTCAAACCTAGAACAAACGAAAATACAACCAACACAAATAATCAAGGAAAGTTTGATAAAATTAAAAATAAATATAAAGGAAAGTAAATCACAAATGAAGAACAAAAATTTGATCAATGAGCTACTAAGAAAACAAATGTAGAACACAAAGAAACTGAGAAAATTGGTAGTTCCTTTAATATGGAAAATGAATTAAATAAGATAAGAATTCTTATTCCTTTGTTGGAAATTGCAAAAACTCCTATTTATCAAAAACAAGTGATGAAAATGATTGATTTTTCCATTTTAACAACTCAACCTAATACATTAAATCTACAAGATGAAAGGCCTATTGTGATGTTTGGTCCTCGTATTGAGGAAACAGGAGAGGCGGTAGCTCCTTTTTACATTTATTTGATTGTTCATGAGCATATTTGATCCAAGAGGATATGAGGAACGCTCACAAAGTTCCATGAGGATATGGAATGCTCACAGAGGTCCCAGGGGGTCCATTAATGCTCAAGATTCAAGTATCTCAAATTGTCTCGAAAATGGCATCATTGTGTAGAGCTCATCGTCATCTTTCCAACGACACAAACAACAAGTCAAACAAAGGTCGTATGGAAAATTTATAAGCAGTCAAAGTCAAAGGGGTAAAAAGGACATGTGTCATGTCTATACAGTGACATGTGGCACGACCATACAGGTGACGTGGCCACAACCAAAGGTGCCACGTGGGATGATCATACAGGTCACTGGACAGCTGAGTTGCACCTCCAAGTCGATGAATGGTTCGTTGACACCTGGCATTGGATAGTTAATGAGAGGTTTCCAGGTGGTAGCCTCCCATTGGCCAGTATTGGTTAATGTATTGTAAAATTTTTGGAGTCAACAAGGTTCGACCCCATGACCTCCATAGCCACCAAAGACTTAACATACCCGCAACAACCAATGCACCACACATTACAACTTAACATATATATGGTTCACATTCTATTTAAAATGTTGTAATGTTTCATTTGGGGTTTAAAAGGGTCCAATGGCCTATCCCTCGACCCCTAGCTTATGGCTTTAATGTATGACCACACTTATCCACGGAAGGGGATTAACCTTATATGTGTGGGAGTTATAAACTATGTTATATATATATATATATATATTACATACAAAAAATGGATATGGTTTTACAACCATAAAATTAATGCATGGAAGCAGATGGAACCCACGACCTTCGCCTTTTTAGTGGGAGGTCCTAACTAACACACCAACGCCCCATATTTAGCAGAGATTCTGCCAAATCTGGTAATGAAGTTGCATTAAAGTTCGGGTATGGCTTTGGAGGTCGAGCCTATATATGGGCACGCATTCTAAGGTGTGCACATAGTCTGAGACTGCATATATCCCAAGATTGCACAAAGTTCAAGGTACACGGATCCCAATATTGTACAGATGGTACCTAAATACATGCAAGTAAAGCCAAGTTTGGTGTTGCACTGTAAAGTGTGTTGAATGGTACCTTGATGAAATTTCAAGTGTTTTATATCAATTCTGCATGATTTTTCATAAGGATCATGAATATGAGGTATGTTTTGTGATTTGAGGTCATTTGTAAAATATTCTTCTCAATTTTTCATTAATGGGCATTTAATGCATTGTTTTGTGTGTCGAAGAGCATGAAATTGAGATAGTTTTGAAATTGGTTGACTTTATAGTTGTCACACACCCACTACGACAACCTATATTTTTTGTTCTTTTTCTTCGAGAGACAGAATCCCTGAGACTTCGATGGGGCCTAGTGCAAACCCTCCCTTCCCTTATCCTCCTCCAAATGACCACAACTTGGCCTTAGCGCAAGCGCCTTTCGCAACTCGCAAGTTGGGAGTCAAGACTCTCGACTCCCCT
Source organism: Picea mariana (assembly GCA_032191745.1). Classification (NCBI taxonomy): domain Eukaryota; kingdom Viridiplantae; phylum Streptophyta; class Pinopsida; order Pinales; family Pinaceae; genus Picea; species Picea mariana. The sequence goes on along the minus strand of JASDQU010103402.1, from coordinate 73,875 downwards.
TTCGCCAAACACCGATACCCGAGATACGATATGGGCATGGCTCCCTCCTCACTAGGGCCTGCTACATGTAACCGTACTCTAGGCCAAACACTAGCACCACTCGCAACTTTGCTAGTTGAGGTGTTGAGCCCTCATGCTCCTCCTTTGTGAAATCCTGAGATGCAAGAGGTCATCGTTACATGGAATTTGGCAAAGCGACGTGCACACGCCACTTGTCTCCTCCGCTATACTCTACTCACGAGATGTGCGACTGCTGCCCATCGCACAAGATCTCAGCTCTCGGCATTTTGCAACCTTAACGATCAAGGTTCAACTTCTTCATCCTATGAAACCCCAAGCCACGATAAGTCAACAATGGGTTGACTCTTTCCCATGTGACAAGTGTCCACCACCGGTCACCCGCTTCCACCTTCCTCTGGGCGCTTGTTGTCACGCCACCTGTCAACCATGTAGTCCCCACTCATGGATGGGCCACATGTTTGCACGAGCCCTTGACGCTCAGCACTTCACTACTTCTACAGTCAAAAAGAAACTCTCTCAAGTTTTGAACCCCTAATAAGCGATAACAACGAAAGTTATGATCCCACGGTTCTCCCGTGGCTTGGCTCCAATAGTCATGATCATGTCGCGATCTCGTAAATTGTGAGTTCATGCAGCCCTACCCTTGACCACTCCAAGTCGCGAGTCAACAAAATGCTACTCTCCTTCCTATACAAAGGCTAAGATCAACAGTCAATAGGGCTCTGTCAGATCCTTGGAGCTACAGTCCTCAATCCCATCGCTACTTGCGAAGGCTGAAAGGGTCGAGATGTTAACGCATGCGCTCCTTCTCTAGATCCATTGGTATCAACATATCTAGGGTATTCCCGAAAGGATTCCAACCATTCATCTACCAAATGATAGGGTATTCTCTCTTTCTATAATTGGGCTCGCTATCCCTTCTGAGCTTGAATCACGAAATTCAACTTCTCGGAGCTTCAAACTCCCACGAATCCGAGACGGTTCTTGGGAAATCGTCCCTAATATTAGTCGAGTCTCTGGGTAAAAGTTCGGCACAGTTCCAAGGTTTATGGGGTAATCCCGGGGGAAGAGTACTCTCGAGGAGCCTTCCCGAAACATTATGAGAGTCAAGCAAACAAGATGATTCTCAGTGGAGTGAAATCATGCCCCAAAATTAATCCTTTGTACAGAAACCGACTACGGCATGTAAGTATACACATGCATCCATTTTTTCTAGTCTAAAACACTAGGCAATCATTCTACACAGAAATTATTATGGGCATATAAACATAAGCATGCATTCATGATATTCAGTTTGAAATATAATGTATAAAACACTTATGAGATCTACCAGGGGTGATGCAACTATTGAGAGGGGTGCTTGTTTCCACCCAACCATAGGCTCAGTGACTCTAAATGGATTTACCACTAGCCACCCCCAAGCTAGACCACAATGCTTTGAGGTTAAGTCTCCTACTTCCAGCTCAACGAAAGTCGAGGATGAAGTTTACTCTCCTTCTCCTGATACAGAAAAATAATCCAGGATGAAGGTTACTCTCGTTCTCCTGAGACTCATAACTCCCTGAATTTCCAGGGTTTTCTCCAATTCTCCTCTGCGATCCCCGTCACGCGCGCTCTTTCCCTCTTCCTTCTACATTTTCTCTCTTGCCAATTTTTTTTTGTCTGCAAGGTTGCGTGTGGAACGAATTTCATCGTCCTTGGTTAGGTCTAAGGGCTATTACAGATGGACTGTTCACCACCATCCCCACATTAACTCTTGAGGAGCCTCCCCACCTACCAATCTAACGAGAAATCCATTCCCGGATCAGAGAGTTGCTTTGGTTTTTGAGCAAGTATAAACCAGTACGGTACTGGCTCGATGGAAGTTAATGTAACCATTCCAGGTCCCTTCCACCACCTCTCATTAGCCATCGTGGTCTCTTTTAGCACATCCCCCTCCCAACAGTCATGCAACATCTATTCATAACATAATTTACATTCATCGACCTTTTATACAAAGGTCCGTCAAATCAAACATTCACATCTTTGAGTTTGCCATAGTTCTTGACCAATATAGTTATTTTTATAGACTGGGGGAAACATGGTGTTACAATTCCCTCCCCTTTAAAGGAACATCATCCTCGATGTTGTATCTATCAATATGACGTGTATGTACAGAAGTAAACAAAATCAGATATGCTTGCTTCATGGCATCTTCCATTTCCCACGTAGCCTCATCTGGGCCAAAATGTTTCCACTGCACCTTGACCTGTGAAATGGTTCGGTTCTTGAGTGGGGTTTCCTTTTTGTCCAGTATGCATTGAGATTCTAGTAGGAATTCTCTCTCCGGTTCCACCTAGATCATAGACCGGTCAATTATATGATTAGAATCATGTACATATTTCTTCAATAATGAAACATGGAAAACATTATGTGCTTTTACTGTGGGAAGAAGTGCTAGCCTATAGGCTACAGGTCCCACTCTATATAGAACTTCAAAGGGTCCACAATACCGAGGTGCCAACTTGGCACAAGCTCCCATCCTCAGGGAACTCTTCCTGGGCCTAAATCTGAGATATACGTGGTCTCCCGTCTTGAATTCTCTTGGAGTTCTTTTTCGGTCGGCGTAACATTTTTGTCTACTCTGAGCGACCTTTAGATTTTTTTTTATCTGAGTTACTTGTTGTTCCATTTATTTCAACATGTCGGGTCCAATAGTAACTCTGTTCATGGGATTACTCCAACTGACTAGAGTGTTGCATGGTCTACCATAGAGGACTTCGAAAGGGTTCATCTTCAAGGATTCTTGGTAGCCATTGTTGTAGGCGAATTCCACCAGTGGTAGGTAGTTTTCCCACTTTTTGGGTTGATGCATTACATGCATCCTTAGCATGTCTTCTAATATTTGGTTCACTCTTTCCATCTATCCATCAGTTTGAGGATGATAGGTTGTGCTAAACAGTAATTTGGTCTCCAGACCAACCATCAAGGATTTCCAAAAGTTGGAAGTAAATTTCGTGTCTCTGTCAGACACAATCTCTTTAGGCATACCATGTAGTCTGAATATCTCCTTCATGAATACGTTGGTGACATCTATTGCCTTGCAAGTCGACTTGACGAGGATAAAATGAGTGGACTTGCTCAGTTTATCCACCACTACCATGATGACATCATTTTGTTTAGTCGATGTTGGTAATCTGGTGATGAAATTGATGGAGATGGTTTCCCATTTCCATTCCGGGATTGGTAGAGGTTGTAATAATCGTGCTGGGTGTCGGTGTTCTTCTTTAACCTATTGGCATTCTATGCATTTGGCTAAGTACTCAGCTATGTCTTTCTTCAATCCAAGCCAATAGAATTGTTTCCTGGTGGTTGTGATCATCTTCTGGTATCCTGGATGACCAGTATATGGTCTTTTATGTACTTCATCCATTATGAACATCTTCAAGTTATCACAATATAGAATATACAATATGTTTTTGTAAGTTAGCAGACCTCCATCTATCATTTGGTAGTCTTCATACTTTATTCCTGTGGGTTCTTGCTCCAGGTACGAGGTCATGGTCTAGAAGAATGTGTTTGTTTCTTGTGCATTCCTGACTCTTTCCTTGACATTCGTCTCGCAGATGCTCACCATTGCCAGATGAATTGTTTTCATACTTCTGCTAAGGGCATCAGCCACCTTATTTTCCTTTCCTTTAACATGTTTGATTTCAAAATAAAACTCACTAAGGAGGGCCATCCACCTATCTTGTCTGGCATTGAGCTTTGGTTGGTCAAACAGATATCGCAATCCACAGTGGTCTGTCATAAGCACAAATTTCCTTCCCAGGAGCTAATGTATCCACATTTTTAAGGCGTGCACTATGGTGACCAGCTCTAGATCATGGGTCACATAGTTGACTTCGTGCTCATTCAATTTTCGAGATTCATAGCAGACTACACTTCCTCCTTGCATAAGCACTCCTTCGAGCCCTTCCTTACAGGCATCTGTGCACACAAGGAAGTCGTTTTTGGGATCAGCTATCTTCAGCACGGATGCATGGGTCAGTAGATATTTTAGGGATTGAAATCTTTCTTCACATTCTCGTGTCCACGTGAATTTAGCTCCCTTCTTCTGGAGGGCAGTGATTGGACAACCAATCTTGGAGAATCCCTTTATAAATCTCCTATAGTATCCTGCTAAGCCCATAATGGATATGATATCTGAAATGTCCTTTGGGGTAGGCCATTCCATGATAGACTTGATCTTGTCAGGGTCTACTACTACTCCTTCTTCAGATATAACATGGCCCAAGTAATGTATTTGCTTCTAGAAAAAGTCGCACTTGCTAAATTTGGCATAGAGATGATGTTCTCTTAGCACTTGAAGCACAATTCTAAGATGTTCCTCATGTTCCTCTCTATTCTTGGAGTAAATTAATATATCGTCAATAAAAACCAGTATAAATTTGTCTAGGAATTTGCTGAGCACATTGTTCATCAGGCACATAAAAGTGGTAGGGGCATTGGTTAATCCAAATGGTTCTACCACAAACTCATAGTGACCATATCTCATCCTGAAGGCAATTTTGTGGATGTCTTCACCCTTGATTCGGACTTGATGGTATCCATATCTCAAGTCAATCTTTGAGAAGATGGAAGTACCTCCCAATTGATCGAACAGGTCATCGATCCTAGGTAAGGGGTACTTGTTCTTTATGGTTACCTTATTTAGTTGTATATAATCTATGCATAGTCAGAGGGTACCATCTTTCTTCTTTACAAACAGAACTGGTGCTCCCCATAGAAACACGTTGGGCCGGATATAGCCTCTGTCCATCATTTCTTTTAGTTGTAATTTAAGCTCAACTAGCTCAGGTGTGCTCATCCTGTAGGGTGTTCTAAACACTGGCACCACTCCTGGTGCAAGTTCTATCGAGAAGTCAATATCCCTTCTCAGAGGTAGACCCAGTACCTCTTCTGGAAATACATCTCTATATTCTCTTAGTGTGGGGTGGTCTTTGAGGCTCGTTTTGTCATCTTCAACTGATTCCAACACCTGTATCACATAAAGTGGACACCCCTTTCTGCAATACTTTCTCATTTGAAGGGTTGATATTCGTCTCACTAAGACAGGTTTTTGGATCCCTCAAAGGGTTATCCTTCTTCCTTCTTCACCTATACATTCTAAGGTTCTATGGTAATAGTCCAGTCTGGCTTTATATGTGGCTAGCCAATCCATACCAATCAATAGGTCATATGATCCTAGGGGTAGTATGTTAAGGGTTGCTTGGGTGGGGAATTCACCCATTGTGAATTGGCAAGCTGGTATGACCTCCGCTACCTTTCTTTTGGTGTCAGTGGCTAACTGTACCAACCATGGCTTGGCGTGTTTATGTGGCTGTAATTTACACTTATCAACAGCCTTAGGGGCTATATAACTCAAATTTGAACCAGGGGTGATTAGAATAGACACTAGATGGTCAGTGATCATACATTCCATCTCCACCACTGAAGCATGGTGGTCAACTTGTTTATTATCCAAGGCTGCATAATTTTGCGGCACACTCTTGGCCACATCATTGGCGGTGGTAGCTTCTTGAACATTGTAAATTCTCTTACTGTTCTTTTTTCGGTGCGGGCAGTCCCTCAGTAGATGTTCTTCTCCACAACCCCAACATTTCAAGGGTTCTCTCTTTGGGTTATCAATCTTTCCTAGGGTAGATTCAGAAGGTTTATTTCCTCTCTGGGAGGGGAAATTTTGCTGGTGTACACTTCGAGTTGGGAAGCTCATCCTTGAGTCCTTTTTATAGTTTTTAAATCTTGGGGATTTAAACCCCTTTTTATCGAATACCTAACTATTCTTCTGCTTCCAGCCTTCACGAGGTTTTTTCCGATGCCCAAGTTGTTCATAACAATATCTTACCTTTCGGATAGTATCTTCTAGGGTCCTTGGCTTGCCNGGGTTATCAATCTTTCCTGGGGTAGATTCAGAAGGTTTATTTCCTCTCTGGGAGGGGAAATTTTGCTGGTGTACACTTCGAGTTGGGAAGCTCATCCTTGAGTCCTTTTTATAGTTTTTAAATCTTGGGGATTTAAACCCCTTTTTATCGAATCCCTAACTATTCTTCTGCTTCCAGCCTTCACGAGGTTTTTTCCGATGCCCAAGTTGTTCATAACAATATCTTACCTTTCGGATAGTATCTTCTAGGGTCCTTGGCTTGCCAAACTCAATCCTGTTCTGATAGTCTTTAGGTAGTCCACTAATGAATCATTGCACCTTTGCCTTTTCTACTTTTATATAGGGTACGTACCTCAGCAATTCGAGGATTCTGCTGACATGTTCCTCTATGGTGCTTTTCCCCAGCTTGAGTTCATAGAATTCTTTAGTCTTTTCATCGAAATACTTTTCTGACAGATACTTCTTTCTAAAGTATTTCTCAATCCATTCCCAAGATAGGTCTTATTCGTGAATCCCTTTTACATTCTTAAGGTCTTCCCACCAAATGGAAGCCTTTCCATTCAAGTTGAAAGTGGCTACTCGGGCCTTAAAATTTTCTGAGAAGTCATGGACTCTGAAATACTTCTTTAGTCCAAGCAGTCAGGCCTCCGCTTCCTCCCCCTTCTTTATTTCACCATTGAAAGAGGGTGGTTTGGCCTTCCTGAATTCTTCGAGATTATGACTTTTGGAATGCTTTTGCTTCTTCTGTTTCCTTCGGAAATAAGAACTAGTTCTGCAACTAGAAGATCCCTCCGAGTCGCCAGTCTCCTTTCCAGAGGAATCATCCAACGCTTGTCCCTTATCTCTGGGGTGGATCTTTCTCGAGGTGCTCTTCCCAATGTGGCCACTTAAAAGACCACGTTTCTGTATCTCAGGTGGACTTCAACTTTTCTTTGTCTGTCGTCGGTCCGCGTGACTGGTGTCAGGCCCATGCTGCAATTGTCTTTGTATGTCAGATAAACTCTGCAGCAAGACTGCATTAATTTATGTTTGCTTCTCTTCCTCTTTTATCAACCTCTCATTGTTGGCCTTGGAGCTCTGTAGCCTGACCATGAGGCTCCTCACAGTCTCAACTAGATCTAGAGGGGTCTCTACTGCTCTCCTTTCGTCAGACTCTTCGTCTCTGTTGTGGGAGCCACCCCCCACTTCGTGGTGTGTCACCATTCTATGCGTCTGCAGTTTCCCGCAGTTGATCGTCCACTTGTGTGCAGGAAAAACACTTGCTATTAGTCAATATTGATATTCATTTATAACCAGCGCATAATTCATATTTTATTTTTTTCAAATGCATACACACAATAGGAATTTTCATTCTTAACTTTGACTTTTGATAAAGGGGGGTTAGGATAGAGAGTTACTCCTTTTAAGAGTACTTCATATGGAGTTTCTGCGCAACTCGTTCATGAGCCCAAGCAGGCCAAGTGTTGTAACCATGCTCTGATACCAATTTGTCACACACCTCAACTAGCGAAGTTGTGAGTGGTGCTAGTGTTTGGCCTAGCCTACGGTTACATGTAGCAGGTGCTAGTGAGGAGGGAGCCATGCTTGTATCGTATCTCGGGTATCAGTGTTTGGCGAAAGGGGAGTCGAGAGTCTTGACTCTCAACTTGCGAGTTGGGAAAGGTGCTTGCGCTAAGGCTAGGTTGTGGTCGTTTGGAGGAGGATACGGGAAGGGAGGGTCTGCGCTAGGCCCCATAGAAGTCTCGAGGATTCTGTCTCTCGAAGAAAAAGAACAAAAAATCTAGGTTGTCGTAGTGGGTGTGTGACAATAGTCAAAAGTTTCAGAATTTCGCAAGGATTTCAATGGTGAAGCTATTTTTGAGTTTTGAGTAATGGAATTTAAGAGAATCCATTAAATTGGCATATGTGAGTCATTTTACATGTGTTTTTTATACTTGAGATAGAGAAGGAAGTTTTCATTGGAATGAATGGAACTTAAAGATGAAAAAAAGTATGTAATTTGAGTTCTTTTATTTTCTATTGTGTCATCTCACTATCATCAAGCAAGCTAATATTTATTTTATGAGTTTTTGGGAAAAAAGCACATCATCAAAATTTTGCAAACCACCCCAATACGATCAGTAAATTATTTTGGATCAAGCTAGATATTTCATGTATGTAATTAAAGAAATAAGTGGTGTCTAAGGATTTTCAGATTAAGTGGTATTAGAGCGTGTTTTTTTATCCACTTATTTGAGATAAGTGGTATCAGAGATAGTTTTGGCATGTGTTGCAATCTATTGTTTTGACGAGATCCAAGAGTTTCAATGTGTTGGCATGTTTACAGGCAGAGTATTCTTTTCATTGATGGAAAGAACAACAGCGATGATGTCATGATTATAGGTAGAGTGTGATTTTCATTGATGGCAAGATCAGAGTGTGCATCGATGGAAAAATAGGAACAGTGTAAGCTTAGGTAAAGAAGTGAACATTATGCAGAGACGATAAAACTCAAAAGAGATAGCAGTTTCCATAAGCGCAGATGAGGTCCATACATCAAGGCTCGCAGAAGGATCAAAGGTCGCAGAACCTTTGACACTTAGAAATTCTTCCAAGTAGGGAGGATGTGTAAGCTTAAGAGGAGGAGCAACAGTGGTCATTTGATCACCAATCCCGAATACCTGATGGTCGTTGGTTCAGAGTTCAGACAAGAGGAGCGCGCAGAGGAGGAGATTAGACCTCAGTTATCAGATCGGAGCGCATAGGACTAGAAACCATTAGATCTAGTATAACTGCTAAGAGTATAATGGCCAAGAGCCATCCTCAAACTCGCAATATGTGAAGTCGTGAAATGATCTGAGCCATTGGATCCAGAGGACATGTGATGAGAGATCAGCATTTCGCTGACTCGTGAGTTGGAGAGGTCAAAGGTGAGAGTTGTAGGAACTCGCGATATGCGAAGTCGCAAAATGATTTGGGTCATTGATCCAGAGGACACGTGGCGAGAGATAAGCATATAGATGACTCGCGAGTTGGAGAAGTCAAAGGTGAGTTGTCCTCCAAATTCACGAAACGTGAAGTCCCAATAAGATCTGGACCGTTGGATCATAGAGAGTTGTGGGTCATTCATCTGGAGAAAGTTTTAAAAATCGAGAGTCGGGAGTTGGAAGAGTCATGTTTGGCTCATGTTCAAACACCCGAAATGTGAAGTCGTGAGTTGATCATAGTCGTTGGATCGAAGACTACTCTAGGTCATCAGATCTAGGAGAAGAACATGTGCCACGAGAATAGATCCACATCAGCAAGGACCACGTCAGACAAAAACTCACAAAATCATGAATTGCAGAAGGTGATGACGACCGTTGAGTCACAGGAAATCTCATATCGTTGATCTCAGGTGTTTGAAGTCGGGATTTCAGGAATTGGAAGAAGGGAGGTGCTCTAACCTCTGACATCACGAGTCACGAAGTTGCGAAACGCTCGAATGCTTGGCCTATGGCCACAGCCATGGTCACATCGGCAAAGGAGCTAGCATGTTTCTAAGCTTCACCTCAGAGTTTTGCGAGTTGGGAGAGTCAAGGCAACTCGTAGTAGAAGATCGCAAAATCGCGAAGAACCCTAGTGCTTGGCCCCAGGTCATGTCCAGTGGTCACGTGAAAGAAAGGGGCTTAGTCACAAAAGCTAGTGCCACTGTGTAGATTTCTCAGAAAGGGAAAAAGGTGCCAAAGGCATGAGCGCATGGAGGTTCTCTCAGTGACTGCCAAAAAGCAGTGATGAAATCAACCAGAGAATTCAAAGAATCTTGGGGTGATCACCAAAGAAGATGAAGAGTCTTGAGGTAACTGCCAGTGGAATGAATACTGATCATAGAGACAATTGACAGATGGAAAAGTGTTGAAGTCTGTAACTGCAATAGAGAGGATAAAGCTCGATTGTGACAGAGAAGATAAAGAGTCGCACTGCCAGAGAAGGCAGAGAATCTCAGGATAAGCCACTAATGACGAACAGACTCAGTATAACTACCAAATAAGACAATGAGTTGCATGGACGATATGGCAGAGGACTAGGAATTATAAATATACATAGAATAGAGAAGTGGACATTTCTTTTGTTGAGAGTTATTCATGCGGGTAAAAACAAGTTGTATGCAGTAGCTGAAACACACAGAAGAAGCGTAGCGCATAGAACAGAAATGCATATCTGAGAGAGGAAGAGGAAGCCGAGGTGCACATGTAGAGATAGAGTAGAAGAATAGAAAGTGTAACAGATGCGAGGAGAGAGACACTGATGCAAGCAGAGCAGAGCAGTGTAGTAGAACAATGTTGAGACTGGTAAGCAATAGATAAATGTTGTGTCACTGTGATAAAGTTGTAAAAGGAAAAGATTAATATTTCAAGGTGGTTGGGAGGTGCTAGGGAGTATTGGTTCCCTTAGAGTTTCAAGTGGGTTCTTGAACACGGGTAGTTGTAGCTTCCATCTGGTTGCAGTGAGAAAAACTAGGGTGGGAGGGTGGTGCAAGGGACAACTATTTTTCTCTGTTATACAGGTCCATGCCTATGTAACTAGAGGTTGGTGCTTCCATCCAGTTGGTGTTGGAACACTTAGGGAGTTGGTGCTTCCTTCTAATGGGTTCTAGAGAAACAAGCGATTTGGTGCTTCCTTCTAGTGGGTGCTAGAAAAACTAGAGATCCGGTGCTCTCAGCAAGTTGCAGCTTGCAAAACAGACGTGGTAGCCTCACAATGAGTTAGTGCTCATAAGAATTATAATGTATAGAAAATATAGCTTACTTATCATATCAAGAAGAATATGTTTTTCCCTTTATGGGTTTCCTCGAGAAATATCTGTCTCTGTATATTTCATGTGTGTGATTGATGTTGAATGTTCTATTGCTTACATATCTACATTATTGTGATCGTCATTGAGTGTGTTTTAAAGATTTTAAAATAGGCATAA
>JASDQU010103402.1:40533-62957 GCA_032191745.1 Picea mariana | reverse complement strand
GATTGTAGAATAACATTAATTGGAAAATCCAGAGAGAGAATTATGAGTTAAGAATGCAGTTGCAAGCTCTTGAGGAAGAGAAGCAAAGGCTGAAATATCGATTGTTAAGTCATGAAGATTTCCACATGAGTATTTTTCATGGACTAGAGAGGAAGTTGCAGATATTGGCACCATCAATCAGTAAAGTTGGACAAGCAGTGAATGAGATAGCCTCTTTTGCACTATCTCCCTCCAAGAATGTGATTGAGAAAGAAGACTCTTCATATTCCCATCAATATGGAGAGTGCTTGAGGGAAGCTGAAGAAAAGAGAACTTCAGATGAATTCTTACATAAGAAATTGGAATTACCTTCCAGTCCAGAGAGTAACATGTGTAAGACATCTTCAGGGAAAGATGTGCATGTTATAGGAAAAGGAATGAATACTTTTCCCACTGGAGAATGGTCTAGTTATCCATGTGATTCTTGTAGAACTAACAACCATGTTGTGGAGAAGTATCGAAGAAGACAGTATGTGCAAGTAAATCCCTCCAAGAAGAAGGCATGTCATTTCTCAAGTAAGAGGAAAAGGAGGAATGATAAAAAGGGATCGTGGAACAAGATGATCTACTCGTATTGTGGTAAGAGTGGACACCATATTGAGAAGTGTTGGACACTTTACCCGCACTTATGTCTAAATTAGAATAGAAAATATTTTAAGACACTTGTGATAAGAGAAGCAACAGCTCCATATGAAGTTAATGGTCTTACTGAAAGGCTTAGGAAAGAATACTTCTTGATGGCTAGTCTTGGAAAAGTGATTTATGAAGACATCAAAGAAAGTTTTGTGGACAGTGGTGTTAATATTATGGTATCTGCGGGAGGTATTTACCTCTACATGTGAACCTAATGAGAATAGAAGACTCTGGGAAGCAAGAGAAACCCTAATGAATTGGCTAATAACCCTAGAAGCCTTGTTGGCTCAAGAAGATAATTTATATTAGGCTATTAGCCTCCAAGAGAAGAAGTTGGCCAGAAATAATAATAATATACTGAACAGACACTATCCAGAAGGAGAAGTCAGCCCCAGCAAATCTGGCAGAACCAATATAAATACAGGGCACCAGTTCTCATTTGTCACATCTCAAGACTGCAGTTTTCCCAGTTGGTGCGCACTACAGTTGCAGTTGGTGCACAGGTTTGGAGGAGGGTTGCAGGTGCAGCTGCAGCAGCAACTAGTTTCAGTATTGGCTTGGATATCTCTTGGCTAAGGTTTGGAACATCTAATCAGTATTTTGTGATGTGCTATCCTTGGGGATTGATGCGCTACTCTTTGTTTGGCTATCTAGCCTAGGGTTTGCTTCCGAAGGAATTCTCAGGTCAAGGTTAAGGTGCTCAGAGGGAGGCTTCGACCTATGGTTGGGTGACGAGGGTATCGGCAATGGTAAAACGAGCACACCATCTTATATATTCTAACAGTTTATGGGCCCACACCCCTTCAGTCAGCCTAAAACGCTAGTAGGAAACATAGCCGCTAGATATTGAGCTCGTTGAGAAACTGTCGCTAGGGTTACTAGCAGGAGCAGCTTCCAGAAGCACTGCAACTAGGGTTACCAGCAGAAGCAGTTGCAGAAACCCTAAACCTCTTGTCGAGGCACCTTAAGTGACGAGATTGACCTATTCTCCTGATAGATCAGTGCACCCTAGCCCAGCGCATCTCCTGGTACTCTCAGAAGGCCAAGACGTGAAGTTTGGATTTTTGGTCAAATCTAGGGTTTGACCAAGTCAAGCAAGCCATGATGAACTCTATGAAGTCTGAGAACAAGCTAGATGGAGCCTCTAACTTCAGAGCATGGAAGACAAGGATTGACCTCATCCTTGCTAAGAATAAAGTGTTGGACATTGTGAAACGAAAGATCGTGAAGCCAGAGTTTAAAGAAGGAGAAGAGAAGGAACCGCAAAACGTTGCAGCTATGGAGAAGCTCAAAGACGTTGACATCAATGCCATGAGTATCATAGTGGATTCCATAAAATACCACTTGATACCCTACATCTCCCATCTTGACTCATCAAAGAAGATGTACGATGCCCTAACAAATCTCTTCTCAGTCAGAAACATTGGACAAGTTATGAGTCTGAAGAATGAGCTCCGTGACATGAAGATGAATGATGACAACAGCATAACATCCTACTTTGTAAGGATCTCCCAGCCAAGAGATCAACTACAAGCTATTGAAGAGATCACTTCAAAAAAGGAATTGGTGAACATAGTACTCAATGGTCTTCCCAAGACATGGGATGCATTTGTCGCAAGCATGAACACAAGGAAGGAGTACCCGACATTTGAAGAACTTTGGACTTGTTGTGCTAAAGAAGAATCAAGGATCAATGCAAAAGAGAAACCCCAAAAGAAGTACGATGATCAAGCCTTCACAGCAAGATTCAAGAACTTCAAGAACAAAATGAAGTTTGGTTCAAGGAGGAAGCCAAACCAAGAGAAAGACATTTCAGAAATACAGTGCTTCAACTGTCAGAAGTACGGTCACTACAGAAATCAGTGTCCCGAGCTAAAGAAAAGGAAGAAGAAACACGAAGCATCGATTGTTGAAGAAAAGGAACCTACTAATAAGACTAAGCAGGATGGAAGAGACTTCTTCTACTAAAAGGTAACAACACTCTTCTTATTCTCTTGTACATATCCTGCTTGCATCATCTCTGTACATATCTTGTATACCTATCTCTTGGAAGATAATGTGTTCCAAGAAGGACTATACCTATGAATGAACAACAGGACAAGGATGAATGTCATTAGATAATACATATGAAAGGATGAAATACAAATCATGTGGAAGCTACTGCAAGATAAGACGAATCAATCCTGAAGAGACTTAGAAGTCAGACATCAAGAGAAATTGGGGAAAGACTTATGACGACAACTAAGACGGAAGCATGGACTCTGTTAAGACAAGAGAGCCAATTATATATTGTAGAAGACAATAAGGACAGAGACGGAAGCAGTCAGACGAAGGGAGAATATTATATGCACTCTTACATGAAGCAAATATTAGGAGGGAGCTAATCCTATGATCCTTTGAAGATGACGAAATGTATATATCCATGGTAGCAGCCATGAAAGATAGTACGTGTTCATCTCAATCGCAGAAGAAGACCTTTCGAAGAGAAGCCTTAAAGTACTCCTGGTTGTACATCCAGATCCATAAACCAATGATGAAGGTAAGAAGTGGAATATCTAGGACATGGAATCTATAAGAAACTCCATGGACCCAAGAACTAAAGAAAAAGAAGAACATGAAGATTCCAAGAAAGAAGAATCAGAACAACCAGTCATTGTATCAAGAATCACAAGATTACCAGCCTAATATGAACTCACTAAAAGGCAATCAAGTAGAAGAACTGAAAGTCATGATGAAGAACAGTGTACGGAAGACTTATGAATGAAAGCATTGTGAGATCCAGAACCAGAGGTTCTCCCAGATGGAGGGAGAAGACTATGATGATTGATTGTCCCAGTACACCAGACTTATCTCTGTATAAGTCATTATATTATCCGCAACATCCACGAGTCAGAATTCTACATTAGATGAATGCAAATAATGTTCTCTAGAAGAAATTGAGTAAAAAACGCATGCAGAGAAATCTCAAGACTTTGAGGCATACCAGAAAGATACTCTTGTATGCAAATAAGAAGAAGACAACTTGGTGGAGAACCTCCAGTGCACAACAGAAGTTTGGTGAATATTTCCTATAACATCAAGATGACTACTCAGAAGATCAGATCTCATGATGACAAAAGAAGTACCACATGAATATGTTCCAGTTCTCCAACTATGATACACTCTATTGTTCAGATCTACATGAAGCCTTCACAATATTCCAGACTAAAGTACAAGTATTACATTATCCATGATAAAGTCCAGAAGGGAGAAAATGATTTCTCCAATACATATCTCCACAGATGAGCAGATAAGCATACACTTTGGTAAAGCCTATATTCAAGATGAAAGAACATGCATACTCAAGCTAGAGCTCGGGGAAATAACTCTCTTAGCCGGAAGGGAAGACTCTCCAAACTAAAAGAAGGTACACAAACATTTATTTGTGTGATTGAAATAAATCTCCAGTTAGGAGGGAGCATTTATCTTTGTAAAAGTCCAGATTGGACAGATGCTTTCCTGTTCAGAAAGTGGATTGAGATTTCTAACAGACAGTGGCTTCCCATTGTAGTTAACATGGGAGGCAGACTGATTTCTAATGTATCATAGACAGTGACTTCCCATTATGGGGAGTGGTCTAGGACAGTCATTCTTCTTGGCAGTCACTCTGTGTAGTGGTCAAGTAGAATGGTCCGCCTCGTCGGGCAGTCATTCTTTCGAAGTTCACAGTTGTGAGCAGTTTCGAAGAATCGTCTGTTTTGGAGGTTGATGCAGGATAGACATTCCTCGAGGGCAGACTCATTCTCTCCAGGCTACACCTTGTTTGGTGTCGGAGGAATGGCCCAGGGTGGGGAGTAGTCTAGGCTCAGCAATCATGGACAGTTATTCCTTGAGGGCAGACTCATTCTCTCCAGCTTACACTTTGTTTAGTGTCGGAAGAATGGCCCAGGGTGGGGAATAGTCCAGGACAGTCATTCCTTAGGGCAGACTCATTCCCTCCAGGTTACACTTTGTTTAGTGTCGGAGGAATGGCCCAGGTTAAGGAATGGTCCATACATTTCTCGAGGGCAGACNTTACACTTTGTTTAGTGTCGGAGGAATGGCCCAGGGTAAGGAATGGTCCATACATTTCTCGAGGGCAGACTCATTCTTTCCAGGTTACACTTTGTTTAGTGTCGAAAGAATGGCCCAAGGTGGGAAATGGTCCATGTTCAGAAATCAGAAACAATCCTTCTTCCTTGGTTGAGAAGAATGGGGCAGATAGCCCATTATTGATATTCTATATTGAGGGCAGACATTCTTTCAAATCTCACAGACGTGAGTGAAAGATTGGCCCAGATGATTATTATTGATGTTCTATATTGAGGGAAAACATTCTTTCAGATCTCACAGATGTGAGTGAAAGGTTGGCCCAGATGATTATTGTTGATATTCTATACTGAGGGTAGACACTCTTTCAGATCTCACAGACATGAGTGAAAGATTGGCCCAGATGATTCAGTTTTTATCATAACACTGTTTCTATGCAGATGAAGACTACTATGGTGGAAGACATTCTTTCAAATCTCATAGACATGAGTGAAAGATTGGCCCAGATGATATAGTTTTTATCATAACATTGTTTCTATGCAGGATGCTCTCAGATGTTTGTTATGAAGACTATATGACAGTAGATGAGGACTACTGTGGTGAATATGTTTCATCGTTCGCAACCATACGTTGTTGATCAAGTACTTGTGTGTTACTTGATGTGGCAGTTAACCACTGGATCGTAGTTATGTACTAATGTGAATAGACACAGGTGTGTTCTATCCTTTTTCTAATTGCCTTGAAGACTATCAGCAGATTATTGGAGATGATGATCATTCAGATGAATGATGAATAGAGATTTTTCCAGACGGAAAACAGTTCAGAGCTTTTACTCCTCTTGTATCACTCCATGGTGAGAGTGACTTATCCAGCATCATATCTAACTACTCAGATGAAGTATGGTTTCGAGAGATGATGCAGCTGATGGTGATAGTGATGCTCATGATCTAGTTATGAAATAGTCTAGATGACTATATTGACGCTACCGGGTAAATGGTATATTTTGTGCTCAAGTCCATTACCTGTAAATACCTCTCTAGCTAGGAGGGAGTGTTAATATTATGGTATCTACGGGAGGTATTTACCTCTACATGTGAACTTGACGAGAATAGAAGACTCCAGGAAGCAAGAGAAACCCTAATGAATTGGCTAATAACCCTAAAATCCTTGTCGGCTCAAGAAGATAATTTATATTAGGCTATTTGCCTCCAAGAGAAGAAGTCGGCCAGAAATAATAATAATATATTGAACATACACTATCCAGAAGGAGAAGTCGGCCCCAGAAAATCTGGCAGAACCAGTATAAATACAGGGTGCCAGTTCTCATTTGTCACATATCAGGACTGCAGTTTTCCCAGTTGGTGGGCACTGCAGTTACAGTTGGTGCGCAGGTTTGGAGGAGGGTTGCAGGTGCAGTTGCAGCAGTAGCTAGTTTCAGTATTGGCTTGGATATCTCTTGGCTAGGGTTTGGAACATATGATCAGTCTTTTGTGATGCACTACTCTTTGTTTGGCTATCTAGCCTAGGGTTTGCTTCCAGAGGAATTCTCAGGTCAAGGTTAAGGTGCTCGGAGGGAGGCTTCGGCATGTGGTTGGGTGACGAGGGTATCGTCAATGGTAAAATGAGCACACCATATTCTATATTCTAACAAGTGGCTCATCTCGCCACATAACCTGGATGTGATCATTATTTTTTACTTTCTCATAATTCGACACATTTTTTTGTGGGATCTTGAACCAATACTAGACAAGCAAGAAGAGGGCATGGATATGCAAGATTCCAGCTTGAGTCAGGAGGATTTATGGGAATCGAACATATGTTGTATGTTCCAGACTTAAAGGTAAACATGCTCTTTGTTGTAGCATTTGAGTATGATGGTTATGTAGTCACATTCCATAATGGTTGAGTACTTGTGTATTCAAGGGAAGCTACTCCATACATGGAAATAACACTTGGTATGCATAAAGAGAGGTTATACAGGTTACTAGGAAGACTAATAGTTTGATCCAATGGTTACTTGGATTCGACATCATATTCAATATCAAATTTAGCATCAGCATCAGAGGAATTGTCATAGGTTGGAAGTTGCGAGACTCATCCCAGTACAATAGACAGAATGAGTCCATAAGTAAACCATTTTAATAATTTTGTAAATATGTATATTTGTAAATATAATATGCATATGTGTAAATATCCTAAAGTCTATTAGAAGGATTATAAGCCAATCATTGTAAATTATAAGAGGGAGAGAGACTCTGTAAATTTCTATATTGCCACCTTGTATGAGTGAGAGGAATTTTGTAAAGAGAGTTTCTATATTGCAACCTTATATATTGTAAAGAGTGAAAGGGATCTTGTTAAGGATATTTCTAGATAGCCACCTTACAACTTACACTTTGTTATAGAGCGAGAGGAATCTTGTTAGAGAGATTTCTAGATAGCCACCTATATACATATTGTTTTATAGTGAGAGGAATATCATTATGAATATTTCTAAGCCTTAGAAAATGAATATGGATGTGTTGTCTTGTAATCAACTAAAGGGATACATATGGATCGAATTGTCTAAGAAAACATTCTTGATTCTGAAGAACTGAAAGCAAAGGAACAGAAAGATGCAGGTAGTTTGAACATGTAGTTCTGGAGTGGAAAGAGCATCAAAGTAATGCAAAAATTTCTAGATCTAGTAAAGGAGAAGTGATCCTCTTCAGAAATAAGAGGCACATAAAGGTGCATGCTATAAGCATATTTAAATACTATGTCATGTTCGTATCTATGTATACCTTGAACATAAGCAATCATGTACAGATGATATTAGTACAAGAAGAATTTTTTTTCAAGGAAGAAGTGACAATGGACAGAGTATTCATTCAGGGACTTCTATGGATACATCAAGCAAAACAAAGAGTTGTTACGAGTAAAATCACTCTATGGAATGGGATAAACCACAACAGATGGAAATGACTACAGAAATCAACTCTAATCCCAGGTATGTTATGTAAACAAATATGCTAACAAGACAAGATAAGGAGCCTACCTTATCCAGACGTTCGATGAAGTCCAATGTTGAGCACTTGATGTTACGAGGAAAATCACTCTATGGCTAGGGGTAAACCAAAACAGAAGGAAATGACTGCAGAAATCAACTCTGCTCTCAAGAATGCTATATAGACAAATATGCTAGCAAGACAAGATAAAAGGCCTACCTCGTCCAGACATTCGATGAAGTCCACCGTTGAGCACTTGACCCAAAGCAATATACATGTAACTAGTCTTCAACAACCAAGCAATGCAAGCATGTGTTGATAATATATGATGTTATCACATTCAATAGCATAATCCATCAACATTCATAACAAATACACCCATGGAATAATAATTCAAATATTTGCAAGATGTTAATTAGATGAGAAAAGAGTATTTCTATTAAGATATAATCAACATAAGTGAATGGGTTACATATTTCCGTGTCGGCACGGTTCGGAACTGAGAAACTAAGTTTCTTCCAATTGGGCCTCCACCAAAGGCAATCTCATATAAGAGAGACAATGGAGTTCTCAATTAGTAAGGGAAGAGGTTGGGGGTTGAAAAATGTGTTCAAATTGAAAGGACAAAGGGATGCAAACTCAATGTGAAGTGAATAATTCCTCCAGAGTAACTTTTCTCTCAAAGTTGAATTCTTTCTCCTCTTTTCCATAGCTTGGATTTGGCCCATTTATAGCCTTCAATTGGAACTAAAAGGTTCATTCGAAACGTTTCCAGTATATGGAAGGCCAAGGATCATTGATCTCATGACATGACATGGAAACCCGACACTATTTTTCAATTTTGGGAACATTTCCTAATGTACGCAGGTTGTACTGGTGCAACCTGCATATACGCATGTTGTATAGTAGGCAAGGTGCATATATGTGGAAAATTTGTATTTTTAGCTCTGGGATTTTCAAAAGGTGACTTCAAGTATGCATAGGGAAATGGAAAAAGGCCTTTTGTGCAATATTGCATTGGGTGAGGCAAATCTTGATATAACAGATGCCCCCTAATGTGTGAGGTCAGAGGAGTATTTGCGATGGCCGAAATACATTATAAAAACCCAGAAGTGGAGTAATGGGGGGCTAGCTGGAAGAAATAGTTGCTCATTACAATCTGTACTGACTTTGCATACATGACTGCTAATTTGAATTACACTATAGATCCATGTGAAAATATACCAAACAATTTCCGATGGCCATGAATAGGAAAATACAAATGCGGTTACATGCCAAAGTTTGTCATAGTCATGAACAAGGCCCGGTAAAACTAGTCTCAAAATCAGACGAAATATGTATACAATGGAGTACAATCTGATCTGTCATGATCACTGAATTCACATAGGTATTGGTCCAATGAAAAGGTAGCAACAACTCAGGAAAGTTGTGGCTACATATTGATGTCTTCAAGTCTTCTAGACAATTTGTCAAAGGTGCAAGTCTACATCGTGTTAATAAAGGAGTTGAGGTCAAACACAATGAGACTTAGCTTGATTACCGGTCATTAAGGTATATCGTTAACAAACGTGAGACAGCCTACTGATGATTAAAGTAGGTATCAAGGCACCGAGTACATTCTTACAAGTGTGAATAAAGGAGTCGGGGTCAAACACTTGAAGAATACATTGATCATGAGACATTGATGTACTCCCAATTGTTGATGGCAAGAGAACCTACCACTAATGACTGCAAGCCTCTAGGTACTCATAGGACTCTAAGTATTGTTTCCAGAATAGATGAGCCGAATTTGATGGAAGGAGACCCGTTAAAAGGAGAGCATTAAGGCATCTCTCATCATTTAGCGTGAGGTAAAAAGCAGGAGCTTGATGATTTGGAGGAAATCAAACGAAGAACATGTTCACAAACGAATGACCCTGTGTGTAATTTGTATGTGCCAAGTGCAAGTGGTACACGAAAAAGACCCTTTAAATAGCAACCAATGAGGAAAATTGCTAAAAAAAGGCGAGGAAACCACCAATAAGGCTAATGGAATCCAAGACACTGCACGAATCCCAATGTGTGAATAGATTTCTTGTCACTGAACACAAAGGAAACCACCCAGTCAACAACCAATGATTAAATGTCGGCTGTTGGGTTCAAGGTTACCTACCAATGAGGAAAGTAGGACCAGGGTGCATAATAGGACTACATCTTCATGTGATTCTAAGACAAATTGAGGGTATGGACAACATCCAAAGTCAAGAGTTCTAAGGAATGGTCGAAATAGGTTGATAGACATCATTTGAACAATACCATGAGACATATGGAAGACTCTGGCAGCATAGAATAAATGATGAAACCATGAGATGTAGGAGGCATCAATCAAACTATCCATAGGGACTGGAAGAGTAACTAGTCGGGGGAGTAAACTCTCTGTAATGATTTCAGGTTCTAAAGGCCATGATAAACCCAAAATTATGATGACAAGTGGACTCAATAACTTTTTTCTCTATTCAAAGGAAACACGGTTGTTGCCAATACAAGATAATACTCCCTTCCCACCCGTCTTTTTTTGTTTTTTGATAGTCAAATGAATGCTATGATACAGAGGAGGAAATGAGTTTCGCAAGTAAGAAAAACTAGTTCTAGTAGTGGAACATACTTATGCTTAATGCAAAGAGGTGCATGTGGGATATGGACACTCGGGGGAATGTTCCCTCCTAGGTATAGGGTGTCAAGTTGCAAAGGATATAAATGAGGCTCTGCTTGATTGAGGATGCAAAACTGCTGAGGCAAACGGTTTATAACGTAAAGCGAGAACCGGTTATAGGCTCAATACTACAAGAAAGGGCATGAGATGCAATCACAACTTAACGCCAAAAAATGTTCGTTTTCATAATCTTAGTCTACTTGGTGTGAAAAAGGGATAAACTTGTACTAAATAGATGTCCTTTCAAATCCAATTTACGAGTGTGAAAGAGACAAGTACACTCGGCAATCTTTTCTCTTTTTGAAAACGAGTTGGAAAAGAGATTAAATCAAACTCGGTTGGGAGTCCTCTAGGTATAGGTTAGCATGTTTATGAGTGAGAGATGAGGCTCAGCATAAAGTCATGTATTAGCTATAAAGGACTCCCAGTCCTATGGAAAAAATCTCTGCATGGGCAAAAAATGGAGCAGAGGATTTAACTAGGTTACCCATGTTTGGCAAGTCTCTACCATTTGATAACAACGCATCTTGTAGAAGATGGAGGGTTATGTGTCGCTAAAAAATGGGTTTGTACCTAAGGAATATAACTGAAATTTATAGGACAGTGCAAGTGTGCATGATGGAATGGATACCTATCCTATATGTTGGGTAGAAAAAATACATGTATGTAGTTATGAACAGTCAACATAATGCTAAACACCACAAGAATCCCTGGTGAAAACTACAAAAACCAACTCAATCCATTGTGGTATTAGTCCATTAGGAAAAAATATGATCCGAAATTATGTAAAGTGGGTAAAAACTGCTATAAATAGTGACAAAAACCAAATTTTACTATGACATTTGACTTTTTTACCCAAATAGTGAATTTTGGACCAAATTACTTCTAATCTTCAACTGCTGATTGCGGGAGTGTCGAGTGACAGAATCAGTGACCATCTGGACCAAGTAATTCCTCTTTCCCTCCTCTTCCTTTCTAGTGGATTACATTTTGTATTTATGTTTCAAATTTCAAGTTATTTAAGGTGCAAATTAGAGATTTAGGTGTACGTGGGCTACCATTCATCGGGTCGCATATATGCAAGGTTGTACGCAGCTATATAAAAGACAGACAATGTATACTCAACCCTATATGCAACTTTGAATGCTACATCCCACGTATATGTCCGTAAACAAATTTTTTGATGGTTTCTAGCTCAAAAAGTGATGTTTCTCTGGAAGGATGGTGCTAGAATGGAGGAAAAGGGAACATGAGGAGGTATATGTTGTTGTGGAAAGAGATCTGGGGGCCCAAATGGCCTTGAAAAGATGCGAGTTGTTCAATTTTTGGACACTCAAAGGGATGAGGGCCCAAGTGAGGCCCAAGTGAGGTTGCTACAGTTTCTCATGGATTACTAGGATCCAGACAGTGCGAGCTTCAACCTTGATGGGAAACCATTAAGGATTGAAGTCGAGGATATATATTTCTTGACGGGGTTGTCGCGTCGAGGTGAGGTGGTGAACCTAAAATTCTGGGGAGCTGGGAGTGGTATGAAGATAGAAGATTACATATATTCTCGTTGTATAGTAGGGACCGATAAGGTTGGGAGTCAACTCCCCATCCGAGTGAAAAACAATCTAAGCCTCAATATTGTTGTCCTCGTTTTGACCCGAATCATAGGATGGGCTTCGTTGCACCGGGCATCGAGGCCATTCATGTTCTACTCTGTAGAGTGTTTGATACCCATGGTGTACGATTGGTGCACCTCGCTACTGGCTAATATGAAGAGCCAGTTGACAGAATGCAAACAGTGTGACAAGAGGAACTTTGGGTTTGCATCCATCTTGTGTATCTGTTTCTTCGAGCGGTTTCCAGGTTTGGGACCTAGAGTTGAGATCAATCCTCGAGGACCTCGTAATCCAGCCATGGAATGGTGGACCAAGGTGATAAGATGGCAGGGGGGAGGTAGGGTTCCCACACCCTACAATGATGTATTCTTTTACTGGTGGAGATGACAGGTCATTGCTCTGGATGACTACCCCTATGTAGGGGTTGACTTCAAAGGGGACCCTAACATGCCATTGTCACCAAGGACCACCTACGGGGACATAGGTATGTCAAAGTTTTTAAATATTTCATTTTTTGTAGTTTTGTATAGTAAAACAAATATATTTTTGAATTATGTGTTAAGTACTAACTAGACACGTGTGTGACGCAAACGTAGGTCCGCGACAACCGGACAGGATTCCATGACATCATCAGAGGAACCGGGGAGATGAGGCGGCGGGAGGAGAAATAGAGAGAGTCCTTCAAAATGTTCAGGGAAACCTATCTCATTTGACACATAGGATTTTGATGGTTCAGGTAGAGGATATATCAGAGGGGCATGCAGCGGTAGGTGGTTGGCGTGCCCAGAGCTTGGATGTGACTCTTTTGGCATCTCAAAAATTTCATATTTTGTTATCATGACACAATATGATGCCACAGACGTAGATGTCATGGCTTTTGTATTATCGGTTGTATATGTGTATTGAGGGTGTTGGCCCCAATTTTGTACCATAAACATAATATTTGTTTTTGAAATATATATAAAACATGGTTCTTCGGCTTTACTTATATTACAATGTGTACATTGATGAGAATGTTTTCTTTTCTTTAGTTATGTGACAAATGCCAATATAAAATGAAATTAGCATAAGCATCGGATACAGAATTAGAACTCCTAGGTATGTGATGATAAGTAATATAATCAAACTGTCATTCTAAAAGGCATACCTGAAGGAATCATCGGAGTAATGTAGGGTAGTGCACATGGCAATTGTTGTTCAACTGAAATACTACTAACTGGGAATCCAGAAGAACCTCCAAAGAGCGAATACCATGCGAAATGGCATCGCGAAAAAGTTTTATAACAGTGCTATATTCGGCCACATTATTCGTGAATGGCCCTAGGCATACACCACCTAAAGACACCAGTAGACCCTCGGGTGAGTAAACCACCCAAGCAGAGGAATCCAAGTTTCGTGTATGATGACTGGCTCCATCTTTGAATCCTAACTAGACCAAAGACTCCGTTGGCATCTGCCAACCAAGGGAAAACTCAATAAGCAAGTTGATGACAAAAAATAAAGGGAAAAGATATATACACTAAATTACATTAGTATACAAAGAGTTACACCCAAGATTGGGGCTCAAGTGTAATATATTTTCAAGTAGAGCCCATTCTTGGGCTCAGCCAACATGTTCCCTTCATAATCTTCTAATTCATAGGCTCCTTTTTCTAAGACACATCGCACGATATAGGGGCCCTGCCACATGGGTTTAAACTTGCCTACCCCCAGCGATTCTTTGGCTTGATCATACAAAAGGACCAAGTCACCCTCAGTGTACAACCAAGGATAGACAGACTTGTCATATTGGACCTTGACATGTCTTTTATTCATCTCAATATCCGGAGAGGTGTCTAGACACTGCTCATCAAGGCTCTCTAGGTGTACGAGGCATCACTCGAGATCAGAAGTGTCAGGGAGGAGTGAAACTATTAATATAAGAGAAGGGATTTCGCATTCAATAGGTAATATCGACTCCACACCGTGTACTAACTAGAAAGTAGAAAATCCAGTGGCAGTGTTGACCAAGGTTCGGTATGCCTAGAGTGCGGGATATAGCATAATATGTCAGTCAAATTTGTTATGTCTGACAGTTTTCTACAAAATGGTCTTGAGAGACTTGTTGACGACCTTTACCTGTCCATTTTCCTGGGGGTAGTAAGGGGAATAATTACCATGCTTAAACCCCATCTTGGATGCTAGCTCTTCCATCATTTCATTCTGAAAGTGACTTCCATGATCAATGACAATCTCACTCGGGATACCGAACCGGGCAATAATTTTATTGAATACGAAGAAGGTGGCAATCTTCTCATCAGATTTAAATGTAGGCATGGCCTCGGCCCACTTAGTAAATTATTCTATGGCCACGAAAATGTGTTGATGCCCCCCAGCCAAACTTGGGTTGCAATCCACAAAGTCCACCCCCCACTTGGTGAAGGGACCAACGGTAATGACTGGATGGAGAGGGACTGGATGCGAGCAAATTTTCCAAGTGAACACCTAGCTGGGGTGACACTTATTAACGTCTTCAAGGCAATCTTCAAAGATATATGGCCAGAAATAACTGGCTCACAAAGTTTTTTGGGTTTTTGCAAGCCCAGATAGATAACCACCACAAGCCCCATTGTGGCAATCATTTACAATTGAATCGACTTCTTCCTGAGTTAAACAAAGATGCAGGATATTTTTCATTCCTTCACGATACAGAGTGTCGCCGATGATAAGGTAATTCTTAGCTTGGTATCATATACGTCATTGATCATCTCACGAGAGATGCTGAGGGAACTTCAAAGTTTGAAGATAGAGAACAATGTCTCCATACCAGGGGTCAGACGACCAGACAAGGAAAATGTGTTCATCCGCAAAAGAGTCAACATGAATAAAATCCTCGTCCAACCGTGGGAAGTTGGATATTAACTCTACAAAGACTAGCGATTTCTTAGATTTCGTAGAAGAAAAATCGAGATGGAATTATTGTAAAATGACAATCCATTTATTGTATTTCCCCCCTATGATACTCCTGGTAATGATGTATTGAAATGGATTGACATCGGAAACCATAGTAGTTTTTCAAATAAATATATAATGGTGTAATCGTTAGAATGCATGGACGGCAGCCAAAGCTATGTTTTCAACGTGAGAATATTTGAGCTCGGGACCAACTAAGTTTCAATTGAGATAGTAGATGAAATTTTTGTGGAGCTCATCATCCTCCTGAACTGAAACCATACCAATCGTCTCTTCGGACATGGTGACATAAAGAAAGTAATCCCTATTGTATTCAGGAGACTTTAGCAGAGGCATCGATACCAAGGCCTTTTTCAAAACATCAAAGGATTCCTGGGCCCGCTCATCCCTTATAAAAGGGGTGTCCTTCTTCAAAAGATGCATGAAACCCTTAGTAATATTGGCATAGTTTACTCTAAACCGACGTAAAAATTTATCTTTCCCATATAAACCTTGAAGTTATCGAATAGTGCGCGGTGGAGGAAATTGAAGTATTGCCTCAACCTTTAATGGATCTACCATGATTCTGGTCTCAGAGACTAAAAATCCTAGAAGACGTCCAGACCTACCGCAAAAGATGCATTTATGAGGGCTCAACCGGATTCTATAATGACGACATCTTTCAAAAACTAGTCGAAGGTGCTTAAAGTGATCCACTCTCTTAAGAGAGTGAGCAGCAAGATCGTCAAGATAAACTTCGACTATATGCTTAATATCATGGAATGCGAAGGTCATAGCATGTTGGAAGGTTGCTCTAGTGTTTTTAAGGCTAAAAATAATCTTTCAGTATGCGAAAGTACCCCAAGGAAAAATAAATGTCGTCTTATGTTGATCCTCGGGTTTAATTTGAATTTGGTTATAACCTGGAAATCCGTATATGAAAGAAAAAACTTCACTTTCCACACACTCGTCGAGAATATGATCGATGAAAGGTATCAAGAAGTTGTCTTTAGGACAGGATTTGTTCAGGTCACGAAAATCCATGCATACACGAATGATTCCTTGCTTCTTATTCATAGGAAGTGGATTGGATACCCATTTTTTCAAGGGAACCGAGTAGATAAATCCATCATGAAGCAGTTTATCTACCTTTACCTTAATAGAAGGGGCCTTCCAAGGATTGATAGCTCTAAGATGTTGTCGAACAGGATTAGCATCTGGGTAAGTTTTAATCACATGCTCGACAATTCAAGGGTTGATTTCTGGCATCTCTTCATATGAACAAGAAAATACATCTCGAAATTCCTTGAATATCTCAGTGTAGATCAGGATTTCTTATGGTGAACAATCGGCACTGATGTGTACATTTTCTATATTTCCAGGGGTACGAGAGATATTGATCGTGATGGTAGGATAGATACTCGCCATATTTCCTTTGGCATAAATTTTGTGTGTATCAAGTGGAACTACAGCGTGACTGACTATCTCGCTCATAGTATATCGAAAGTCATCTTGTTCGATTCTAGCAAGCTCTGGGAGAAAATAAGAGTGATGATGCATATCATCCCAAGGTTTGTTAGAACCATTCATGGCCCCGACGATAGCTTCATCCGAGCGAAAAGTCTCATCGAGGTAGTCATGTGAACAAGATGACGAAGTGGCCCACATGAGCTTAAGAACAGAATCCTCCTCGTCCATCAGCGAGGTAATAGGATCAGGATCAACGAAAGAGTCAAGAATAGCTTGATATGCTATCTCTGATGTTGATAGTGTCATGACCATTCTAGCATGCAACTAACCTTCATAAGACGTATTCGAGGAAGGTAGGATCCAAGGATCATTAAAATAGGAAGTGTGGAAAGGAACAGACCTCTCTGACGAAATAGGCCTACTAGACATGGCGTAAACATGGCGAATCGGTTCCATGAAGTCGAAGGTACCCATAAGGGATTAATACATTTTGACACCGATATTCTTAGTTGTCGGTTGAGAATTGTCAACCATGGGGATTGACAGTCCAATGGATTCACTGGGGCTAGCATACGCAAAGGATAACTGGTTGAATGTCACAATCTTCCCATTGTGAGGGAAACAAAGAGTGTGGAAGATGGACAATATGACCACAGTCATAGAATAAGTCCAATTATGTCCTAGTAACAAGTTATAGTTGAGGGGCGCATCAACCACCTCGACATCCACCTCTACCGTCTTCCCACCTAACTAGACTAGAAAGGCAAGAAGAATATCGTGAGGGTGGAAAGAACGACCGTCAAAATAATTCAACATGGTCGGAGATTGAGAGAGAGTTGGAGAGCTGATTTCTTTCCAACAGATCAAAGACATCACACATGTTGCAGCGCCTTCATCAACAACCACACGCTTGATGGTATAGTTTGAGTAACCCACGTGGATTTGGAATGCCACATGGTAAGGAAAGTGAGGCTTCACATCTATGATGTCAAAATTGATAAATTTCGATCCATTGGTGTCTAGAGCTCCTAACGCAGATAGCAAGGCATTCCTCTGTGAAGGACACATCTAGAGTACCTCCAGGGCCGACATCATACAAAGGGTTTGCCCAGGTCCTCAACAACAGAGTAATTTTGGGCGGCTCTAGCATTTGGATTGTGGGTAGAGCACTTGAGTACTCATTTTGGAATACGAGGTGATGGCTTTGGTTTTTTGATCTGCAAGGGCGTCTCTGGAGGAGGAGGAAATTCTAGACCAAGTAGATTTTGTGGAGAACTGTAATCGCGAGACCAAGTGGCTACATTAACCTGAGAATTGACCATATTGATGCACAAATGGTCATCGTCTTGTGTCGGTGGGTTTTGACTCCCACCAGACACATTTTCAGCATTTGAGGAGCTCGAGTCCATGTGTTGGTTATGTGGAAAAGGATTTGTCATCACGGCGGGCGGTAGAGATAAGAGCCTTGCAGCTTCTAAAAGTTTGGGGCATAAATAAGTAAGATGATCTTCTGTACAAATCTTACAGGGAAATTTCACCTTATGCCTTTCTTTCCTTCCCTCACCAGCATTATTATTCGTCCTTTCATTATTACCATTGTCCTTGGGTTTATTATTATTCTTCCCACCCTTACAATTATGATTACGTCCTTTCTTCTTATTCCCGCCTAGTTGCTAGTTACCATTTGGGCCAGTCAATGATTGCACGGAATGTACATCCGTTGACTGAGTGGGATTGGAATACACAAACGAAGTTGGCCCTCCTACAAACTGGTTTAGAGATAACTCTTTCAAATGGCTTGTCACTAAGTCTACGAATTTCACATAAGTGAAGCCTACAATGCCATCGGCATGAGGTCCAGGCTTTTTTCTAGGGTCATAGTTTGACATCATTATGTTCGGAAGAATCTCATATAACATCCCACACTAAGTGTATATAAGATCTAATTGTTGGGATTTGAATATTGCGTCTTCCTCAAATGTAACCCCGGATGTCGCAACATCCTTTGAAATAAGAGGTTGTAAGGACTTAAGGAACCATTCTAATAGGAATTTCGGGGGTATGCAGGTCTTGATCAACCTCTTCTGTCTACGCCACTCTTAGATGTGATCCAAGATATGAGTGGCTTTGTCCTGGCGTAAATTCGATAGAATTTCTAGGCCAACATCGTAACAAACCGAAAATTGGAAGTGGTTAAGGAATACTAGCACCATCTGACTAAAGGTCTCGTATGCCCCCTAGGTTTCTCGATATACCATTTCATAGAAAATCCTATGAGGGTGCATTGAAATAATCATAATCGAATGGAATCATTGTTAAGGGAATTCAAAGAGCACCATAAGTGAAAGGTGGTAACGTGATCACTAGGGTCCACGCCATTCTTGCCTTTGAATTTTGGAATATCTGAAGGAATCTTAGTGAGAATGGGGGACAATATAGGATCATGACACACAAGGTCCTTCATCAAATTAGACAAGTCTGGGAGTTTGAGCGTGGCCAGAAAAGGGAGACGGGGTTGCGGAATCTGGCCCCAAGCTCCCTGGAAAGATTGTGTTTGGGGAATCGCAGCCCATTCAGGGTTCTGGTAAGCACCATGGCCCTATCTGGGATTCTAAGACCCTCATCCAGGCTGATTCATAAGGGGTTGGTTGGGAATCATTCTAGTAGGAATGTTCTGATAAGGGTTATAAAAATTTCCCCCATCCGGAGTGGCTCAGGGTTGAGGGATGCCCAAAGTGTGAAACTGACCCCCTCTAGGTGTAAATCTGGAGGATAAAGGCAAATTTGTCATGCCAAACGTGTTGGTCAGAATCAACATAGAAGATTTGGGTGTAAAGGATGGACCATATGTTAAATCTTGTCCACCAGGTTGGTTACTCCATCCATAGGTAATAGGATTAGACCCGGGGTTAAAAAAATGAATGCCTCCCATGGTAGGAGTCGTTTGAGGGACTTGAGAGCCACCAAACAATAATGGAGAATAAGGAGGATTTGCACCCCCAAGTCCAATGCTAGCATTAGGGCCAGCAGCTGGGATGGAGTTTGAAAACTGCGAAGTAAAATTTGGCTTACCATAGGAAAAAGGACTAGAGGCCATCGGGATGGACTAAACATTATAGCCCGGTGAGTGACCCAGAGACCCAAATGGGTTCGTGTAAATAGGTTGAGTATTCACTATAGGATGGGCAGCAGTGATGATAGGTGCCCACGATACTACAACCATTGTGGTTGAAGGAGTCGAAGGGGTACCATTGACTATAGTAGGTGTGAGAGTCGAAGGGCTCCCAGTATCTTAATGACTTGGTTCAGTACTCATCCTTATATAATCACAAGTCTAATAAGTGGAGGTGTGTGTACCATGGTTAATAACTCTACGCCTTTTAGGAGGAAAAGACTCAAAATGTGGTGGTAACTGTAACAAGTGGCGAGACCGGAGGGGAAGTTGATCCAACTCCACGATGACTTAAGACTCAAAATACAAAAAAAAAATCCTAAGGCCAACTAGTAATCAAAGACCACACCAAAAATAATCAAATGGCCAATATGCACACAAACAGGATAAAGTGGTTGAAACGGGCCTCCCTCCCTAAAGTAGGTATGCCTTGCCCAAGAGGGGCCTAAGACTCCCTGCTAAAGATCAAAGGTATCAGAATCATTTATAAGGGCCCTTGTGGGCTTAACAACCAGTCAGTCAGATCCCTGGGAGAGGTAATCCTCCATAAAGGTTGTGTGTTTTCTGACCCTTATCTGACCAAGGGTACCTGCAGAATAACCCCTGCAAGTAACCTATGTGGCACCTAAGTCAAGAAACTAATCAACCACGATATAACTGATGCACAAGCGAACAGTCATAAGTCAGGTCCACCATATGGGCAGGGTAGCAAAGCATGAAACCTTGAAAGTGTCGCCTCTCATGGAGGTAAGGGAACTAGCAAGATCCTCGGATATGAATATATCCCCATAAATATATCTAACTCTAAGAAGTTATCGGGGGGATATCCCTTMAACCAACCTCATGTGACCTCGTTCTTAACTCTAGTGTAAGCAGAACCTCTTGATATTATTGATTATACAATGGATTTCTCCACTCCCTTAGTCAGACACATATGTTGATTTAATAGCCTTGGAGAAGTTTACTCACAAAATCCTATTCCAAAGCACTAAATCCTAAGCTAGTTTGTGCACCCTAGAAAATGAAATTGTTACTAATCAATTTTAAATTATAGTGTTACTTTTAAAGGCCTTGCTTACTCAAAAGGTGTGGTCGTGAAACTAGTGATGTTATGACTCGGCAAGTAAAATAAATGAATATGAATGCAATGCAAAGTCCTAAATTCAATTTCCAATAATGATATGCTTCCTACAAATGCAATTTTCAATTCAATTCTTCAATTCTAAATAAAAATGAAATCTTTCTTTGCATGCACTAAGATAAATGTCAAAGACTCAATAGATCAAAATGTTAATCAATGTAAAATGCCTAATATTTTTGTATTTTCAATATAAGAAAAATGAAAATGCAAGGATTGAACAACAACTTGATATATAAAGACTCTACTGTGTATAGACAGAGATAATCCAAGTAGGATATCAAGAAGAAAAAACACCCAGCCCAAGGTGCAAGGACAATCAAAATGAAAAGATGATGAGAAAGGCATCGCCCAAAAATTCAACCAAAGACAGGTTTCTTGTCATTCCACTGACACTTAACAGTCACTACAGAGACCGAAGAAGACTCAGCAATCATCAAAACCTACCCAGCAACCACCAAACCCAACAATCAAGAAACAAAAGTTGATGTATGCAACTATTCAAGGGAAAAACACGTATGTACGCAACTTGCAGAACGATGACACGCATATGTATGCAACTGTCAAGCAAAAACCTGTGTATATGTGTCAAAACACAGCTAGACTAGGGAGAAGGTTGAAAGACTCAGACCCGGAGTGAACAGAGGCTGTTAAAAAATCATTCAACAAGAAACTCAATATGAACGAGATAAATTTATGGAGAAAAACACTCCAAACCCAAAAAAGGAAGATTCATTCCCCAGTATGGTTGTCAATTCTGTTACGAAGAAAATCTCTCTATGGCTAGGGGTAAACCACAATAGATGAAAATTACTGTAGAAATAAACTCTACTTTCAAGTATGCTATATAAACAAATTTACTAGCAAGACAAGATAAAAGGCCTACCTCATCCAGATGTTTGATGAAGTCCACTGTTGAGCACTTGACCCAAAGCAATATACCTACAACTAGTCTTCAACAACCAAGCAACGCAAGCATATGGTGATAATATATGATGTTATCGCATTCAATAGCATAATCCATCAACATTCATAACAAATATGCCCATGGAATAATAATTCAAATATTTACAAGATGTTAATTGGACAAGAAAATAGTATTTCTATTAAGATATAATCAGCAGAAGTGAATGAGTTACAGACTTCTGTGTCGGCATGATTAAGAACCAAGAAACTAAGTTCCTTCCAGTTGGGCCTCCACCACTTCAATCCTCCACCAAAGGAAATATCATATAAGAGAGACAATTAAGTTATCAATTAGTAAGGGAAGAGCTTGGGGGCCGAACAATGTGTTCAGACTTAAAGGACAAAGGGATGCAGACTCAATGTGAAGTGAATAATTCTTCTAGAGTAACTTTCCTCTCAAAGTTGAATTCTCTCTCCTCTTTTCCATAGCTCGAATTTGGCCCATTTCTTCAAGTTGAACGGAAGGGCCGATTTGAAACGTTTCTAGTATATGGAAGGCCAAGGATCATTGATCTCGTGACGTGACATGGAAACCCGACACTATTTTTCAATTTTGGGCACATTTCCCGATGTACGCGGGTTGTAGTGGTGCAACCTGCATATACGCATGTTGTATAGTAGGCAAGGTGTGTATATGTGGAAAAAATTTATTTTTAGCTCTGGGATTTGCAAAAGGGGACTTCAAGTCTTCATAGGGAAATGGAAAAAGGCCTTATGTGCA
>JASDQU010103402.1:21364-40513 GCA_032191745.1 Picea mariana | reverse complement strand
TCCAGATGTTTGATGAAGTCCACTGTTGAGCACTTGACCCAAAGCAATATACCTACAACTAGTCTTCAACAACCAAGCAACGCAAGCATATGGTGATAATATATGATGTTATCGCATTCAATAGCATAATCCATCAACATTCATAACAAATATGCCCATGGAATAATAATTCAAATATTTACAAGATGTTAATTGGACAAGAAAATAGTATTTCTATTAAGATATAATCAGCAGAAGTGAATGAGTTACAGACTTCTGTGTCGGCATGATTAAGAACCAAGAAACTAAGTTCCTTCCAGTTGGGCCTCCACCACTTCAATCCTCCACCAAAGGAAATATCATATAAGAGAGACAATTAAGTTATCAATTAGTAAGGGAAGAGCTTGGGGGCCGAACAATGTGTTCAGACTTAAAGGACAAAGGGATGCAGACTCAATGTGAAGTGAATAATTCTTCTAGAGTAACTTTCCTCTCAAAGTTGAATTCTCTCTCCTCTTTTCCATAGCTCGAATTTGGCCCATTTCTTCAAGTTGAACGGAAGGGCCGATTTGAAACGTTTCTAGTATATGGAAGGCCAAGGATCATTGATCTCGTGACGTGACATGGAAACCCGACACTATTTTTCAATTTTGGGCACATTTCCCGATGTACGCGGGTTGTAGTGGTGCAACCTGCATATACGCATGTTGTATAGTAGGCAAGGTGTGTATATGTGGAAAAAATTTATTTTTAGCTCTGGGATTTGCAAAAGGGGACTTCAAGTCTTCATAGGGAAATGGAAAAAGGCCTTATGTGCAAGATTGCATGGGGTGAGGCAACTCTTGCTATAACACTTGACTCAAAGCAATATACCTTCAACTTGTCCTCAACAACCAAGATACGCAAGCATATGGTGATAATATATAAAGTTAAAACATTCAATAGCATAATCCATCAATATTCATAACAAATACGCCCATGGAATAAAAATTCAAATATTTGCAAGACATTAATTGTACGAGAAAAGAGTATTTTTATTAAAATGTAATCAACAGAAGTGTATGAATGACAAACTTTTGTGTCGGCGCATTCGGAACCAAGAAACTAAGTCCCTTCCAGTTGGGCCTCCACCACTTCAATCCTCCACCAAAGGCAAGCTCATATAAGAGAGACAATGAAGTTCTCCATCAAATAGGGAAGAGCTTGGGGGCTGAACAATGTGTTCATACTTAAAAGGATGAAGGGATGCAGACTCAATATGAAGTGAATAATTTCTCTAGAGTAAATTTGCTCTCAAAGTTGAATTCTTTCTCCTCTTTTCCACACCTTGGATATGGCCCATTTATAGCCTTCAAATGGAACTGAAGGGATGAGTCAGAACATTTCTAGTATATGGAAGGTCAAGGATCATGGATCTCGTGACGTGACATGGAAACCCAACACCATTTTTTTAATTTTTAGCACAAAACCCGATGTACGTGGGTTGTAATGGTGCAACCTGTGTATACGCATGTTGTATAGCTGTTAGGGCATGTATATGTGGAAAAATACAATTTTATCTCTGGGAACTACAAAAAGGGACTTCAAGTCTGCATAGGGAAATGGAAAAAGACCCTCTGAGAAATTTTGCATATGGTGAGGCAAATCTTGCTATAACAAGAGTCCAAATGGGAAAGGCATAGATCAACATTCGACTTTGTCTCATATTGGCTAAGATGGACTATTTTCAGTAGAAGGAGATGGGATTGGATGTTGAAATACAGGATACAAGTATCACATACATTCAGTGAACAAGACTTCTGTTGTCAAATAATCTATGAGCCAGAACCAGAGCTATATATCATATTAGCTATAGTGCCAAAGGCCAAAGTCAAAGCTATATTCCAGAGAAGTAGATAGAAGTGCATTGATCTAGTACCGAAGATCGAAGACCCGAGATGAAGACTTATTTCCAAAGAATTGTCAAGAGGGAAGAGTGAAGAGACTTCATCACTAAGTTACTGATCAGAACATTTTAGTAAGATGGAAGAGTGAGTTAGAGTTATCATCACTCAGTTATTGAATATCTATACTTTTGGAGGTCCAAAAGTTCGTCAGTGGGAAGGTGTGATCCAGGAAGATTTGAGGAATTCTCATAGAGGTCCAGAAGGATCTAGAACTCTCACAGAGGTCCCAAGGGCTAAATGCTCAAAATTAAAGTATCTCAAATCGTCTTGAAAATAACATCATTTCATAGAGCATGTCGTCGGCTTTCCAATGGTGCAAATGACAAGTCAAACGAAGCTCTTATGCAAAAGTTATAAGCGGTAAAAGTTCGAGTCAAGGTCAAAAGTCAAAGGGGTAAAAAGGACACATGTCATGTTCATACAGTGACACGTGGCACAATTTTGTGGGTGACGTGGCCATACCCCCAAGATGACATGTAAGTTGATTGTACAACTGACTAGACATTTGAGTTGTACCTCCAAGTGGATGAATGGTTCGTTGACACCTAGCATTAGATAGCCAATGAGAGATTGCCACGTGGCAACCTCCCATTGACGAATATTGGTTAATGTATTGTAAAATTTTTGGAGTCAACAGGGTTCAACCCCATGACCTCCATAGCCACCAAAGGCTTAACATACTCGCCACAACCAATGCGCCACACATTACAACTTAACCTATATACGTTTCACATTCTATTTAAAATGTTGTAATGTTTCATTTGGGGTTTAAAAAGATCTAAGGGCCTAGCCCTCGACCCCTAGCTTATGGTTTTAATGTATTACCACACGACCACACCTATCCGTGGAAGGGGATTAACCTTATATGTGCGGGATTTATAACTTATATATATATATATATATATATATACAACCAACGGATATGGTTTTATAACCATAAAATTAATGCATGGAAGTGGATGGAACCCCTAACCTCCACCTTTTTAGCGGGAGTTATTAACCAACACACCAACAACCAATATTTAGCAAAGATTCTACCAAATTTGGTAATGAAGTTGCATTAAAGTTTGGGTACGGTTTTGGAGGTCGAGCCTATATATGGGCACGCATCCTGAGGTGTGCACACAGACTGAGATTGCATAGATCCAAATATTTTATGGAGTTCGAGGTGCATGGATTCTGATACTATGCGGATGGTACGGAATCACGTGCAAGTACAAGCGAAGTTTGGTGTTGCACTGTAAAGCATGTCAAATGGCACCTTGACAGAATTTCAAGTGTTATATAACAATTATGCATGATTTTTTGTAAGGATCATGAATATGAGGTTTGTTTTGTGATTCGATTTCATTTGTAAAACTTTTTTTCTCAATTTGTCATTAATGGGCATTTAATGCATTGTTTTGTGTGCCAAAGAGCGTGAAATTGAGCTAGTTTGGAAATTGGTCAACTTTATAGTCAAAAGTTTCAAAATTTTAAAAGGATTTCAATGGTGAAGTTATTTTCTTGTTTTGAGTAACAGAATTTAAGAGCATCCATTAAATTGGCATATGTAAGTATGTTTACATGTGTTTTTTATACTTGAGATGGAGAAGGTTGTTTTCATTGGAATGAATGGAACTTAAAGATGAAACAAAAGTATGTAATTTGAGTTCTTTTATTTTCCGTTGTGTCGTCTCACTATCATCAAGCAAGTTAATCTTTAGTTTAAGAGGTTTTGGGTAAAAATCACATCATCAGAAATTTGCAAACCACCCCAATACGATTAATAAATTATTCTGGATCAATTTAGACATTGCATGTATATAAGTAAAGAAATAAGTGGTGTCTAAGGATTTTCATATCAATCTCTTACAAAATTGCATGCTATATTCAGGGGCTTCGCACAATTTAATTCCTAAAATAGTTATGGAGAATCTAGGCCTATAGATCACAAGACCATATCATGATATTTACTCCTTTGATGCAAGAAAGGTTAGGTGATTAGGAATGATCAAAAATATTGTAGTACATTTAGCCCAAATTCCTGTGAAAAGTGTTTTAATGGATATAGTTGAGGCAGATGTGCCTATAAACTATGCGATGTTTTTATGTAGATCTTGGGCAAGTAAATTAGGTGGATCTTTACAAATGGACGTGACATATGCTACGATCCTAGGTTTGGTGGAGAAACCAGGAGATTTTATAGGGAAACTGAACTAGCTTACACATTCAGTGATCCCAATCATCCTAATAGTTATCTTGTTTATTCAAAGGATCAAGACTTGGAATGTTTTATTTTATCTGTAAATAATGATACAGAAATTGTAAATAATCCTTTGAGCGAAAATAAAAAGACTGGATATGGAATGTGGAAAATGTATTTTGATGGAGCTTCCTCCTGGGAAGGTGTTGAAGCAGGTATACTCTTGATTTCACCTTCTGGAAAACTCTTTCCATTTTCTTTCATACTACAATTTGAAACGGATTCCACGAATAATGCTTGTGAATATGAAGCTTTAGTGTTAGGTTTAGAAGTTGTTAGAAGAATGAAAATTACAAATCTTATTGTCTATGGTGATGCAGAATTAATTGTTAAACAAATAAGGAAGTTTTATCAAGCTAAACATCCTAGGATGAGATCCTATAGTAATTTTGATTGGGATTTAATTAAAAATATATTTTTAGCATTCAATATCCATGCAATACCAAGACATGAAAATAAACAACTTGATTCTTTAACAGTAGAAGCAAGCACTTTCAGACCCCCTGAGGTACCAATTATAAAATATGAAGTGGAAATGAAATACAAACCTCCAATTCCTAACAATGCTAAACATTGGGAGGTATTTGAAGATGATCGGAAAATTAAAAAGTTCTTGGAAATGGTTGATGAATTTTTTGCAACTCATATTGACTAGAAGATGACAAAGATAATGAGAAAATTAATCATAATAGTCATTATGATACTAAATTACAAAATATGATTGCTAACCATAAAATGATGGTATTAAGAAACAATCAAATTCCAAAAGGACTAGTGTCTATGGAGAAACTATTCAATAAAGATGATGTTGATGTTAAACCTATTGTTCATCCTAAAATAGAAGAAGTGGGAGATTGTAACATTGGATATGAAAAACAACCAAGGAATATCATGCTCTCAAAACTTATGCCTATTTATCAGAAGTTCAGGTATGTTGATTTGCTTAAAGAAATTATTCAAGTGTTTGCACGGTCTTATGAAGATCTAAAGACTTATGACACCAACATAATTCAGCATAGAATTCCACTTAAAGTGGGATATAAACCATTTAGATAGAAATTAATATAGGTGAATCCTATTCTTTTCCCGGTCATTGAAAAGGAACTGAAGAAATTATTAGATGCAAAAATCATATTTAATCTTAGATATTCTTCCTAGGTTGCAAATTTGGTACCTATTAGAAAGAAGAATGGTGAAATAAGACTATGTGATGACTTTAGAAACATAAATAGATCTTCATTAAAGGATAATTATCATCTTCCTAAAATGGATCATGTATTGCAAAATGCAGTGGAAGCTAATCAGATATCTATGATTGATGGCTTTTCAAGTTATAACCAAATTGTTGTGCATGAAAAAAACTGAGATGACTGCATTTACTACACCTTGGGGAACTTTTATGTATGAAAAAATTCCCTTGGGGCTAATGAATGCAGCACAAATTCATTTAGCATTTGTTGGATAAAAGGACAAATTCATTGTGATTTATTAAGATGGTCTAATTTTTTTCTCTAAATCAGATGATGATTATTTAAGACATCTTAGGCAAACTTTTATTAATGCCAAAAATATGGTTTGTTACTTAGTCCTAAAAAATATCATTTTTCTATGCAGCAAGGTAAACTACTTGGACATATTGTTTCAAATGAAGGAGTAAAGATAGACCATGATCATGTTGAAGCAATTAAGGTAATCAGTATGTCAAGAAACAAGAAAGAGATTCAGTCTTTTCTTGGAAAGATAAATTTACTGAGAAGATTCATTCCATTTTTTTTTGAAGTGGTAAAAGATATCACATACATGCTTTAAAAGGATAATGAACTTAAATGGCCTTCATAGGATAGATATTTGTTTGATAAAATCAAGAAAGCCTTAGGAGAACCACCAGTTCTTATAAACCCAGATTAGTCAAAACAATTCCTCATCTTCTATGTTGCTTCTGATAACACAATT
This sequence comes from Picea mariana, assembly GCA_032191745.1. Taxonomy (NCBI): domain Eukaryota; kingdom Viridiplantae; phylum Streptophyta; class Pinopsida; order Pinales; family Pinaceae; genus Picea; species Picea mariana. The sequence goes on along the minus strand of JASDQU010103402.1, from coordinate 34,390 downwards.
GTTGTAGTCCTTTTACAAAGAAATGAACATAATCAGGAACAACCAATTTCATTCTTTAGAAAAAGTTTAAGAGATTATGAGCTTAAATATAACATCATACAAAAACAAGCATATGCATTGGTTAAAGCTCTCAAGTATTTCAGAGTATATGTTCTTCATTCCAAAACAGTTGCATATGTTCCTAGTAGCACAGTAAAAGAAGTATTGAATTAGCCTAATACTAATGGAAAAAGAGGAAAATGGATAGAAAAAATTTAGGAATGTAACCTTGAAATAAAACCTACAAAATTGATTAAAGGTCAAGGTTTAGCAAAGATTATAGTTGAATCAAATTGCAGAGTTCTTGGAATAAATCAAGTTACATAAATATCAGAGCAACCTTCAACGGAATTTGAGGAAACGATTTTGCAGCAGCCCCTAATAAAGGTTCGGGATAATTTTTCTTTATCTCCCTCATACAAAAATATTGTGTTTTATTTACAAACTCTTGAATGCCCATCTGATTTTAGTCAAGCTAAATCTAGGTCACTCAAACTTCAAGCAATCAAGTATTGTATAATAGATGAAAAATATTACTAGAAAGATCCTTTGTGAATATTGTTAAACTATATTGTTGAAGAAGAGACTCAAGGAATCATAGATGAATTTAATAAATGCATATGTGGAGTACACCACGCTTGGAGAGACACAGTATCTAAAATTTTGAGAACTGGTTATTATTGGCCAAATCTATTTTCAGAAGTGAAAGCCAAGGTAAGATCCTATAAAGAATGTCAGATTCTTGTAGGTAAACAAAAACTTCCTTCCTTTCCATTGGTGCCAATAAAAGTTTAAGCTCCTTTCTAGCAATGGGGCTTAGACTTGATAGGTGAAATTCATCCTACTTCTAGTGCACAAAATAAGTGGATCTTAACTACAACGGATTATTTTTCCAAGTGGGTGGAAGCAATTCCTACCAATTTTGATACTAATGTAGTTGTGATCAAATTTCTTGAAGAAAATATCATTTTTAGGTTTGGATGCCCTAGGAAAATTATAACTGATAATGCTCAAGCTTTTAAGTCCCTTGCGATGAAATATTTTTTTCAAAAATATAATATTATTCTTGAACATTCTACTTCCTATTACCCACAAGTTAATGGATTAACAGAGTTATATAACAAGAGTTTGATTAGAGTCATAAAGAAAGTATTAACTGGTAATAAAAGGGCTTGGAATTCTCACTTAAAATTTGCACTATGGGCCAATAGAATCATCACTAAAAGATCCACATGCATCTCTCCTTTCAAATTAATTTATGGAATTGATGTTGTCTGTCCTATTAATCTATCCTTGCATGTGATAAAATTACTATAGGACAATGAAGAAGAGCCTAATGACATTACCATAAAAATGAACCAGTCGATTGAAGTGAAACATACCAGAGAGCAAGTCCCCGTGGGGTAGAGCATTCAATGAGGGAGTGGGTTGTTAAGGCACTCTGTACTAAGTGAAGTCATTGGTTTGAAACCTCTAGGGACACTTCAAATCCATCCACGTTAAGGGCTGGAGTGGTCCAGGCCAGGTGCGATCCCCACATGATTTTGACGGCTTAGATTCCCCTGGGTCGTGGCATCTCAGCCACAGACCAATCCCGCAAGTCATGGATATTTAGCTAATAAAAAAAAGCATACCAAAGAGAAATTCAATGAAAATTTTCAAGAATATCAAGACAAAATGAAAACCATTTTTTATCGGAAAGAAAAAAAGAAATTTTATTCCTGGTGACTTAGTATTGAAATGGGATAGCGGGAGAGAAGATCCTGTAAAGTGTTAGCACATAGAATTGTAGGGTTGATTAGCTATTTTGATGCTTTCTTATAGTCATGTACCAAGATTATGAAGCTTTTGTAACTTAGATGGACACATGATACAATTTTTAGATGTTAAAAACTTTGGTAAATTGAAACAGGCTGCTACATGGGTAATTTATGACAGTTTGTAAGCATTAGCACACAATAGAGAATTGTTTTGATCATAACGTTTGAATTCCAATCTAGGTTCCTATGAAATTTGGTGTGGAGGAAAAACATGATGTTTTTTACTGTCCAACAAAAATTCAGCCCGGCCCATTATGTATTGTTGGAGAAAATATAAAAACATCACCTACAGGAAAGTTCATAGTGCATACTATCAAAGGCATTGCGAACTCTAACAGTCTGACAAATTCGAGCTATGGGAAGGTTGACAATTGTCAGGTAAGGTTCGAATGGCCTCCTAGGAGTTAGTTGGACATGAGGGATATGTGTTCCATCTCCAGATCAAGCATCATGACCTGTTTCAAAAGGCATTTATCTCAATAGACAAGATCCAAAAAAATAGGAATTTGTTAGGTTTTTGTTGGAATCTTTTATAACAAGACTCCTAAATGGAGGAGGATCATATGTAGCTCCTTGGTTTCGACCTCCTTATGGTAGATATAGATCATTCACTATATATCAAATGGATTTTGAGAAGGAAAGGGTTGGATTCATGATCCAAGAGAGGAGAGAGTTGGAGGAGTAGTTTAGTTGCTCAATTGTAAGCTTGAGGGCCTATTGTAATTAGCATTTCTTCCATTAGAGATTCATGAGAGTTGTTTATCATATTGTTTTTTTTTGTTTAACCATTTCTTTTGTTATCTTCTTGATTGAATATATTGCAGGATTTGAGGATCAAAAGGTTGCCTTTGATTAATGGAACCCCGAGCAGCAAAGGATCTGATGTAGATGGCTTGTTAATCATTGTTTCTATTCAAAATTTTCAATCTATTATGCAGAGAGGATCTTTGTTTAGAAGACATTATTATGTTGTTCACTTTCCTTTCTTCTAATCATCATCATATAAACTCTTAACCTGATATTTAGCTTGATTGCCTTTAATCTGCAGAGTGGTTTTGACTCCATGCCCAATGGTAGATCACGGATCTACAATCAAACTATTGTCCTCCTTCTTGTTCTTTCTTGTTGATCCACCCAATTTAAATTGATCTAAGTTTTCAAATCCTGATGGGTGTTAGGCTTGTTCTTGAACCAATCTAAGAACAACTTCTAGTGCTAACACAAAGCATGGAAGGTTTGATCATTTGTGGCTTGGACCTTACAAGATTGTTGCAGATGAAGGAAACAATTCATTCTCCCTTCAAAATATGGAAGGAGATTTGTTGGAATTGTTTCTGAATGGGCGGTTCTTGAAGCATTTCATTCAATTTCAAAGTTTTATTTTTCATTCATTGTGTATAACCGATTTTCTTTAGCATTTCTTTTAAATATTTCAGTTTTTAAAGGATTTCTAATTAAATAGTTTGAAATAAGTTTTGTTCTAAACTATGATTTGTGAAGTTATATCGATCATTAAGTATGACCTAAATAAATAAAACTAAAATGTGTTTTCTTAGGATAGTTTATTCACTCTTTTGTTAGATTTAATATAGCAAAGTACATCACTTAATAAACCTTCTCTTGAAAATAGATAATTCCTTATCTTTTCAAACTTCAAAATCTTAATAGAAAAGATTGCTCTAACTACTAATGAATATTTTAACATGTTATTACGAAACCAAAAAAAGAGAACATTTCAACTTATTTTCTCACCATAAGTTGAAAAGGTATGTTTTAGATAATTATTTCTAGGTAGAGGCTCAAGTGTCAAACTTATAATTGGTTGTTTTACTCAATACAAGTGCTAAATTGTATATTTTGGAAAGAAAGAGTTAGAAATGAGGGGATGAGAAACTTTGTGAGTATACTTTATTACTCAGATATTTCTAACTTGTCCTTGATGAACAGACATCATCCCTTAGATGTGAAAACATATTGATTTCCCCTATCTGTTATAAATTGTCAAAGCAATTAGAGAGATGGTGAAAGGAAATTCAAGTGGGAAATGCAGGTATATTCATCGAGGCTATGGATGCTCGTTGGTGGTGAGGCAAGGCCTTCGATGCTAGGATGACTACACCATAGGATATGGACTCTTTTTGGAAGTGTAGCAACACCATGGCATTGAGAAAAAATACCAATGAGTATCTTTATTTTAATACTAAATTAAATTCAATTCCCTCATAAACAACTTTGTTCTAACCTCAATAATTACCTTTGGAATCTTAAAACCCTTGAGTTACAAAACACTGGTTATAAATTTGACTCTTCAGCTAAAACTTATGATTGTATTACCCTAAACAATTCTGGAGTAAAGTTAGATGAGTAAAAAACTTTTTATCTTTCTCTAGTCACATTCTATATAAACATGTTAAATTCTAAAATATGGTAGTGATTCGGTCTCTTCAATTACAGAATAATTACACAAATGAGAAGAAAAGGTTGTATTCATTGTTTTCAAGAGAAATTAACATTTACTAAGAATAAAGACTCCATAGCCCGATATAAGGCACATGGTCTACATTTCTTTTGTGCCTCACAGGGAGACATAATCCCCAGATGGAGCCAGATGTTGTAACAAAATCTATTTTTTTGTTAAAATTTAGAAATAAAGTTTGAATGTATAATGAAGTTAGGTTTTATTAAAGTTGTAAGGGTTTTTATACTTTGTAAACAATATTTAAATAAAATTTAGAACTAGCTTAGTTTCAAAAATAGCATAGAAGTTTGATTCATTTTAAGTTGTATAAGGTTCATGAGTTGTTTATATTAGTTTGATTTAGTTTTTATTTAAATATTTATTAGTTTAGTGTAAGTTTTGGTAAATAAAATATTATTATTAAAGTTTAGTAGAAACTTTAATAATAATTTAATCTTATATAGTTTTATTATATGGTTTGTATTATTAAAATGCATGTTTCATTATAGAAATGATCGTGCCCTTGATGTTTCATATCAACAGTCCACAATCAATTGCCTCCCCCCCGTAATCAACGTAGAGATGACATGTGTCCCAAATGACAACAATGGGTAAAAAAGCAAATCGTGTTTTATTAAAATGACATATATGAATAAATGTATGCAACATGTCCAGTAAAATGTGATTTGATCCGACAACTAAAAATATGCCAATCTATGCAAAATCATCGAAATGAAGGCATGTGAAAGGTCGGGTTTATGCACACAAAGGGTACGATAAGTCCAATTTGGCACTTATTTATACCAATTGACATCATCAAAAGTAGACTTCACGGCCAAATATTAGTTGGCATGCAATACCTAATTATTTCACCAAAATTCCAACAATTAAAGTCTTTCTCATCAACAAAAGCTCCAATTAGTTATCAAGTCAGGTTATATGAAGGTCTTATCACTCGTGAAAGATCAAGATTATAGAATGATTGGAGATCGTTAATCATATTAAAATGATGACACATATATATTCATCCATGACATGTCAGAGGATCTATATTTATTATAGCCAATCAAAGTACAGAATGAAATTATTAATCATGAGAAACGATTTTTTGTTTTATAAAGATCAGATTTGATCAAATCGTAACAGATTTTTAAATAGGCATGTAAAGGGGGAGATAGCTCTTCTCTGTTGAGATTGAAATGTTGGTTCTGATCAATAGCATGATCTTGATTGAGATTTCTTAGAGGAGACAATTTTAAATAGTTGTTTTTCCTAAGAAATCTCTGTCAAGAAAAAAATTAAAGAGACAGATGTAGAAAAAGTTGCATTCTTTTAGGAAAGGCTCATCATTCATAAAGATCATGGAATTAAACAAATTCCCATTGATTATAAGAGGATCTTTTTGGGCTGAGGAAAGAGATATTTAATAAAATTTTGGCAGGGTTTTGAGTGATTGAAAATTTATGTGTTTCATCTCATGTGATTTCTCTCTCTTATGTTGTTTCTATTTTCATAAATTCACTCTTGGATGTATCTGTTAGTGAAATTGTAATAATTTAGTACTACTACTACTATTGCAATTGTGAAAGGGATCATTAAAGCTACATATTTCTTCGACATACTATGAGTATTAAGAGGACATGTGCTTAATTTTTATTATACATTTTTTAATAGAAACGAATTGTTCCTTTATGTTCAATGTATATTCTTAGTTCAGATACATATTTGCATAATTTCTTCTAATTGAGAAGTAAAATAATATTTTTCAAGAGATACATTATGTTGCTATCATTTTTGTTCTTCTTAATTCTTTTCTCGTCTCTTAAAGGATTTAATTGATTGAAACATTGAAATGATGCCCTCAAAATTTGATTGTTAAAGTATTGAAGATTAGTAATTAAGGCCTGAAGTGAATCAGTCAAACACTTTGTTTTAGGACAAATTAACTTAAAGAAAAAATCAATCAAAAGTAATGGATGCCTTGGTATAGTTTCCTAGCCAGAAACATCTCAAGGGTCACAATCGTAACTATAAGTGAATCCTATGGTGGTATTAGTTCATAACAAAGTTGTCCACTTTTGGGAGGTCTTCTTGAAATATGATTATTTTAATGGAAGAAAAATGAATTATTTTATGAAATTGTTTACTAAGAAATTTCTAAATGTGACACATTGAGGGGTGATTATTGACCTAATTAAAATTATAAATAAAAAATAAAAAGGTGGGGGATGAATGTTAGTAACTACGAAAATAATAAAAGGGGAAATTTGCATGATGTTGAGGTGTCAAGCCTCTTGAATCCTATAAATTTAAGGGTATCCATGGGATTGGGAAAGATCCTAAATTGTAAGAAAATGTTATTGAAATTATGTCAAAAAATTGTTTAACTAAACTTGCATGGTAAGTTGTCTCTAGAAGAAAGTTGAGCATTATTGCTATACTAATCCCCTTGTCAAAGGTGAAGTGCTTTCACATGTCTAATAAATGGAAAACCCATTAATGTTGCATATGATATTGGTGAATCTATTTTACATCTTGGTTGCGCACCCACATATCTTGGGGGTCCCCAGTGAAAAAGGTTTTCCTTAGGTATGGTTAGGTGGAAACCAGTTAGCACTCATTGAGTTGAAAAAGGCAAGGATCAAAAGGGTTGGAAAAAATACTCATCAACTAGGATCAAGTTTTGGACATTGTTATAGGGTAAACTACCTATGAATGAGCAATCAAACCCCCATCAAATGAGTTCATTTCAATGGAAAACAAAGGGATAGACAATATATTTATTTCTCCTAAGACTAATATGCATTTTCAAAAGTAAATGAGAGAAGGAAGGAGAAGAATACCCAATTCTAGATGGTTGTCCAAAGTATCCTATGGCTTTCGCTTGATCTTTCTCTAGCTTCCTTGCTTCACCAAATAACCTGCACAATCATCCAACAAAAAATACCTTCCTCATTCTTTCATAAAACAATAAATAGAAACTTGCATGAATAAAGTCTTACTCTAATAACTCAAGCTTAATTAGAACGAGAAAATCTCATTAAAGATGCAAAAGACATCCATAAACATATAAAAAAAAAATCGGGGGGAGATAGATCTATATTTATTAAATGAGTTACAATATGAATGATTACCTTTGTATTCATCATTGTACTCGTGGGCTCCCAAGACCCAAAGGCCTCTTACTTAGTCCCAAGTCCACCTCCATCAAACAAGCACAATCTCGAATTGTATCAGGGCAAGATAGCCAAGTGAATGGCTAATAGCTATAATCTTTAATCACACTAATTTTGGTGCCCAACACTCAACATTGGTATCAACTCAAGACCAAGGATTCTCACTACAATTTGATATCATAAGGACTCTTGCATATAGACTCTCTTTCGATAGCTTTGGTTCTCATACTCATAAATTCTTGAGGAGATAATAATAGACTACATAACATGCAATTCCTAGAAATATAATCCACGCATAGCTTTCATGCGAGCCTTTTGGATTTTTCCAACTCACTATTTTTCATCTTTCCTTGTGATTTCTATTTTCTAAAGATTTAAGGGGTAGTCTGAGGTTTAATATTGGAAAACCGCAACCAACTGTGTCTAATAAATGGAAATTCATAGTGATCCAGTTTTATGAGGGGATGAAATGAAACACAGAAATAGGACAGAAACACAGAGATACAGTAATACTCAATTTCTATTAAAGAATGAAATATGCAGAGAATGTAAAAGAAAATACAGAGTGAAATGAACTCGCTAGAACGGTGGTAGTTTATTTCTGAGAAGAGATGTGACAGCTACGCTCATTTACAAGAAGATGATTACAATGAGGCTCCAAAGGCCATTTTAGCATAAATCATAAATGAGAAAACCCTAAACATCCAAAACCTTGACCCCGAAAGATGAAACACCAAAAGGTTTGTGGGCCCCGATGGAGGTAGCTGATACGTCAACTTCCCAAGGGCATAACTTTTGCATACGATCTCCATTTGGGGCGCTCGATACCCCTTCGGAAAGTTCTAGCCAAGGATTGCATATTCTAAACACCCCAATAAATCCTATAGGGTCTATTGGGCGCTGCCACGTCAAAAAAAACGTCGTTTAGGTCCTCAAAACAACCCCGAAAGTTTGGGACCCAAAAAACTGTAGAAAACTACCAAGATGGAAACTGTGTTTTGATCCAATCGAATAGGTGGGCGGCCACAATGTCCATCTAGATCACATAGTCGACCGCTCTTTTTCTTAGGAAAATCACAACCTTGATGTACTTTGATAATCAAGTCTTTTGTGAGTAAATTATGCATGATCTGATAGTGTATTTTGGTCCTCTATATTTGTCTTTGATTGTATAATTTGTTGCAGATGTCTTATTGTTAAAATCAGTTCTCATATTGAGTTGTAAAGTCAAAACTCGGTTAATTCATTTTCTAATTTTACAGCTCATAATATTTTTTTTCCATAGAAAAAAATCATTATATTCCAAAAAATAATATACATGTTGATTGTCCTCAAAGACTCATCGAAATTGAAATCACAACGTTTAGACCTTTGAACAAACATGGACCAAATATAGACCTTACAGAGTAGAAGATATACCTTCCATCAAAATTTGGACTACAAACAAAACAAAATTGATCTACATAGCCGACACTTGATACACAAAAAACCATACAACAAGAACATTTACAAACATGGAATTGTTCATTCTTTAAGCAACAACAAAAATTAGAAATGAAACTCCATCGCTTCATGCTCTTGACCATCGAAGAATTCATAAAAGGCTAAAGAACCTTCAACAAGAAGCAACACTTGTTTAGAGAGCTCATTTGCTTTCTAGTTTGGAAGCTAACATATGTTGTAATATAAATAATAATGCTTCCATACACTTGAAGGAATTTATGGTGGAGTTACGTTTCCATGATAATATCAAAACAAAAATGTTGAAGTTATTTGGAAGAGGGAAAAAGATTATTTTAAAAGACAATATACAAGAAAGAGTGATTAGTAGTTTGCTTGTTGAATGTTTCATAGAAACACTCACAGAGTATCATTGTTTTGTTAGCTTTTCTGTCAAGTGTTTATTAAATGTATGAACTAGATTATAGTGCAAAGAATGAGAGTTTTAAAAGATTAATTTTTATTGACATATAAATTACCGTTCTCTTCATGTTAATGACAGATTATATGAGTAAAATGTTAAAGATAAAAGCAATGATTGTTGGTTATACTTGTCATATCTAGCTATCAATGTTATTTGGATAATGAACATTTAATTTAATAAGGTGTTGCTTTGATTAAATTCATTATGGAGTTATGTAAACCACTCATTGAAATAATGATATATGAATATCACCCCATAATAGTAAAAATATCCATGGATAATCATAGTTATTTTCCCAACATCTCATTTATTAGTATTGGTTGATGAGAATCCTTAATGATTGTCAGTAATGTTTTTATTAATAATCAAGGGATGATTCCTTAAATTTAAGTAGAACTTTTGGATAGACATGTAGATTTGATTTGATTTGATTGAAAATTTTCAATATCACAGTTGTGTTGATTGACATTGAATTCAAAAGGTAGAGATGTGTTGATTGACATTGAATTCAAAAGGTATCGATGTGTTGTATCATAGAAATTAAACCATTAATAAGGAATCAATGGTAGAATATATGTTGTCATTTTGGACTAAATTCAATTATCTTAACTCATGCTTTTGGGATTGAATTTTAGAGTGGTCAATGAATATTTGTGAATTAAGATGCATGTCAACTCTAGGACATCCATGAATAGGCATAAACCATAATGAGTCTCATGGATAATAAGTGTCTCAAAAAGCTTATTGTATGTTCATAATATGTTTGAGATTCTTAGTTATTATGTTTAATGAAAAAATAATTGTATAGGGAATACAATTATAAGTTTCTTTTTTTCTTTTTTTCTTTTTTTTAAATCATGGGAATCATTAAGTCGTTAGTGACCTAGGTTACGTTTGGGATCAAATCAACTCCCGCTATATACATGTAAACTCTAGAACATCCTTGAATGTGCATAACCAGAGTCTCATGGATAATGAGTGTCTCAAAAATCTTATTAGTATGTTCATAATATGTTGGAGATTCCTAGTTAATATGTTCAATGAAAAAATAATTATATAGGAAATACAACTAAAAGTTTTCTTAAATACAACTAAAAGTTTTTTTTTAAACCATGGGAATTCACTGACCTAGACTAGGCTCAAACTAAAAGGCTTCCACATATACCAATAACTTATGACTTAGCAAAGATCAAGATGTCCAACACATCTTTTGGGAGTCCCAAGTGTGGAGACACCTACCCTTCTAGCCTTATCACAATGGATCAAATCTCATTGAGGATTTAAATCCAAATGGAAAGAGTGCAAGATCTACCTCCCCGCCACTTAAGTCATTGCCCCTCAATAAATACAATCGAAAATTAATAGTATACATGCTCTTATTGAAATGTAAGAAATGTGTATATTGGAATAGTGTTGAAAACTATTTAAAAGTTTCTAATAGCAGAAGAAAAAAAAAAGTTATAATCTCTCCTTTGGATAGAATTGTCGTAAGTTTGAATGTAGTTGTCTCTCCTCAGCACTACAATGATCAACACCTCTAACATGGCATGCAAGGCTTCGTATAAAATTTGCTAAGATGTGAGTTGTTATGGAAGCATCAACAATGCAACTATTGGAAAGAGAATGGGAGAATGGTTGCATTGTGGAGAGCTCGGATTGAGAGGGAAATACAGCCATCGAATAAACCCATGTCGGGTATCAACTCTAATAGTGCCGATGGTTTCCTGAAATTCGCAAGTGCCCTAGTTGTAGAATTTTGAACTCCGCACTATTGTACCAAGTCTCTCAGAGATATAATCAGCGATCTAGGATATTCATATCCTTGGCTTAATTATGCTCTAGTAGTAAAGGATTCCCGAGGTAGTGTATACATTTGACGGTGAAATGCCCGAGTTTAGGAGTGGCCGAAGAGAAGAAGCCCATAAGCTGATAGAGTGGTGTTACAGAACCTAGATAAATCTGCATTATTGAGATGCATTGTAGATGAGTCAAAGGATAGGTTATCCCTGAGATGGAGTCCCTGTAGGCAGAGTTCGCATTTGTTGCGTCGTACCCTACCTTGGGGATGGTATCCATGAGTACTCATCAGTGGGAGGAAAATCGGTGCTACACAGTGGGTTTCCATAAGCACAACATGATGAAAAATAGAAGTATGTGTTGTTAATGCATTCTACTCTTACTATTTTTATAATATCTTATATTATATTTGTTAAGAGTGTTAAATATTGAATGCGTGGATGAATTTGATAAATGGCCACAGAAATCAGATCTCTGTTTATGCAGAGTGTAAATTCCGCAGAGAGTTGCATTGAAATCCGGTTTATGTGCTGTAGTAGAAACCCCGAGTGGAATTACAATGCAGTTTCAGTAAATATTCAGACCAGTTTCAAACGAAATTTGGTACCCARCCATCCAATACGGACCTGCCTGTGGGCGGAAAAAGCAGTARAATTGCGGACCTGCCTTRGGCGGAAAAAGCAATAAAATTGTTGTGTGTGACAACTAGCATAAATCCATATTAATCCTGGATTATTATTAATAGACTAGGATAATGAACCAATGTTTTGGATCATTTTTCTACTTAACATAAGCCAAATCCAAKCCACAAACACATTGAAATAGATGAAATTGGGTGCTGAAAATAGCACACAGATAGATTCAAAATTATCTTATTAATAGACTAGGATAATGAACCAATGTTTTGGATCATTYTTCTACTTAACATAAGCCAAATCCAAGCCACAAACACAWTGAAATAGATGAAATTGGGYGCTGAAAATAGCACACAGATAGATTCAAAATTATCAAAAACCACAAGGCCACCCACATCTTACAATCTCAGCAAAAAATTTCACTATTACAGCAATAGAAAAATCGTAATTGCCCGATTTGAGCTCCAAAAATGCCATAATAGAGGAGAAGTGGTCGAAACTTTGGGAGTTATCCTATTGAGTTTTTAAATCTCTTGGTGCCAAATAAATATGAGGTTAACATGAATCTATGCTAATAGATAATATAGTTCCACTAATTAAAATATAATGATAGCTGAAGTACAAAAGACTTCTAGATGTGCATCCAGATATTCTCCAATGTGCTGTTCAACCACTCCATTGCAATCCCATTTTAGACTCTGATGAAGAGATACTTAACATATTTGATAAAGCCCGTGATATTTAGTTTCTATACACCACTGGAGGCCTGAGGTTAATCAATGGTAACAATCTACCAATACAAAACATGTTCGACTATATTATTTCACATCCTCGGTTCGACTATCTTATCACTATACTTTGTCAAACTTTTCAAGGTTGTTCGTATTTATCAAAAAACATGACTCCGCATATATTCTAGACAACAGCCTCCTTTACAATCCTTTGGGACTGGAAATACCAACCAATTTCAAGCTGCTCTTTGGGCATCGAAGAAACAACCTTAAACATTATTCTAGATGTGGCATCAGAACAGTCACTAGTCTCTGATTAAAATGATCCTTCTTATAATTACATGTGCTCTTTCCCCCTTCATATTATGTCTTTCCTGGACATCCAGGTATGTCTTTGTATGAACCATGGCCAGTTTTTACTCTCTAGACAACAGCCTCCTATACAA
>JASDQU010103401.1:452858-467941 GCA_032191745.1 Picea mariana | reverse complement strand
TTGAGGATAATACGGGGATGAGTTCTCATGGAAAAATCCCAACTTGGCATGCAACTCACTCATCATATGGTTTTGAAAGTGTTAACCATGATCAGTGAAAATGGCTTGTGGAACACCATAGCGAGTGAAGATGTGGTTGAAGACGAAAAGAGTTGCAGTATGGCCATCATTCAGAAAGGTAGGCATATCCTCAGCCCATTTTATGAAGTAATCGACAGGGACGATGATGTAACTGTGCCCCCTGGCTGAGGTAGGATTACACTGCATGAAATCAATGACCCATTTGGCAAAGGGGATGATGGAAATAATGGGATGCAGCGGAGCGGGGTTGGTGCGTGCATTTTTTTGAAACACTTGGCAGGGTGGGCATGTTTTGACTGCCTCAATACAATCTTTGAAAATAGAGGGCCAAAAGTAGTTGGCATGTAAGATTTTCTGAGTTGTAGCCATCCCAGAAATATGACCGCCATAGGCTCCAAGTTGACAATCATTAAGAACGCGTTCAGCCTCTTCATGAGTCAAACATCATCGTAGGATAATATCAATACCACAACAATACAGAGTGTCACTGACGATAAGGTAGAGACGAGAATGATGGTGAATACGATGACGCTCTTCACAAGAGATGTCGGGTTGAAAACATTGGGTCTAGAGATAAATAAGGATGTATCCATACCAAGGATCAGACGTACTAATGAGGAAAAAAGTTTCATCGAGGAGATAATATTTGGGCTTAGTATCGTCATCAACATGGGGAAGGTCGCAGATAAGCTCCGCAAACAACAATGATTTTTTAGCTTTGGACTTAGCAAACTCGAGATTGAATTCCTGAAGGATGACGGTCCATTTAGAATATTTTCCCCCAAGTACTTGATGTGTCAGAATGTGATACATCGGGTTAGAGTCTGCGATAACTGTGGTGGTGCGTAGCAAAATGTAATGACGAAATATCTAGATAGAGATGACGACTGTCAGAGCCAACTTTTCAACATGTGAATATCGGATCTCGGGACCAAATAGACTTTTTTTCAAATAATATATCACGTGTTCCTCACCGTTAGGGGCCTATTGAACCAACACCATGGAAATAGTGGAAGTAGAGGCTGCTAAGTAAAGGATATAGTCCTTCGTGTAATTTGGAGGATGCAACAAAGATGCATTGGTCAATGCATGCTTAAGAGCAGCAAAAGATCATTGAGCAGTGTCATCCCAGATGAAAGGGGTGTCTTTCTACAACAATTGCATAAATCCTTTGGTAATCTCAGCGTAGTTACAAATGAAACGAAAAATAAATTTTTCTTTCCCCTGTAAAATTTGGAGTTGTGTCACATTATTAGGTGGAGGTAAAGCAAGTATAGCCTTAATTTTTAAGGGATCCACTCGAATCCCATCCTTGGAAAAAACGAAGCCAAGGAGTCGACCTGATTTGACAGCAAAGATACACTTATGTGGGTTCAAACAAATGTGGTAGAACTGGTATCGAAGAAAAATATCTTGTAGATGACCAAAATGGTCTGATCGACATGATGAATGGGCTGGTAAATCGTCAAGGTAAGGAGCTGCAATATGTTTGATATCGTGAAAAGCATATGACATGGCCCACTGGAATGTGGCACCAATGTTTTTTAGGCCAAACAGTAGTTTCCGATAGGCGAAATTTCCCCATGGGAAGATGAAGGTTGTCTTATGTTGATCAGCATGAAAAATGTCAATCTGGTTGTACCCTGAGAAACCATCCATGAAAGAGAAAATCATGCTACCTACACAACTATCAAAGATCTGGTCGATGAAGGGCATAGGGTAGTTGTTTTTCGGACAAGCCTTATTGAGGTCCCTATAATCAATGCAGACACGAATGGTCCCTTTATTATTAGTAACCAGAACAATGTTCGAAACCCATTCCTTCAAAGGGACAGGACAGATGAAGCCAGATTTCAATAATTTCTCAACTTCTTCCTTAATAGTCGCAGTCTTCTTAGTATGGACCAGGTCGAGTTTCTGTTGAATAGGTTTTACACCTGGGTAGGTTTTAATCTCATGCACAATGATATAAGGATTGATCCTGGCATTTCCTCATAGCTCCAAGTGAAGACATCGCGAAATTCTTTAAATAAAGTGGTATAAGAAACCACTTCCTTAGGCAAACAATTAACACCGAGATTAATATTTTCCATGACACCTTCCTTGGTCAAAATGTCAATAACGACCGTAGAGGTAATGTTTCCTAAATTCCCCTCAGAAATAGTATCTTGTGTGAGTATGGGTGATTGTGGAAATTCGACAACAACGAGGGGTAAGATAAAGTGTATATCTTCCTGTATTTATTCAAGAGGTGGAAGAAAATAGGATCGATGATGGTTATCCTCCCAAGGTACATCATCAATGCTAAGTATTCCATGATAGATTCGTCGGATGGAAATATTTGAGAAATGTAGTCAAAAGAAGACGTCAAGGAATTTAACCAAGATGGCATCAAGTAGGTGTCGGGTACCAAGAGATGTTGGTCATCCGAGGAGGGAGAGGTTGATTAAATAGAAACATATGAAGCCTCGGTTGGACTAAGTGGCATGGTGTCACCTATCACATCAAACTCTAGAGGAATAGGTACAATCCAGGGATCCGATGATTCCAAAAACTGATAAGTTGTAGTCGAAATAATATTAACTGTGGAAATATGATGCGCGGTAGGAGGAAGTGGTGCAGGGAAGGTACCCATGAAAGTGGAATCTTTTAACAATCCTACACCAATACTTTCATACGCGATCTTATGATCTCCCAAGAATGGAATATTGTTGGTAGCTAGAGCATGAGCATCGGGTGTACAAAAATCTAACTGATCGATAGTGACAGTGTTTTCCTGATGAGGAAATTTTACACATCGAAACACCGACGAAGCAACGACAATCATAGCATAAAACCAACTTCTTCCAAGTAACAAGTTGTAATTGAGGGGAGCATTGACCACCTCGACGTCAACGGTGATGGTTTTTCCACCCAACTAGACGGACAGGGACTGCAAGAGTCCATGGGGATGAAAACCTTTCTCATAAAATGCATGCAACATCGTTGGGGATGTGTTAATTCCAAGTGATTTTAAACCTTTCCAAAATGCTAAAGAAATGACACAATTAGAGGCTCCCTCATCCAAGATGGTACGATGAATTTGTTGATTGTGAAAAACAACATCAATTTGGAAAGAAAGTTGGTGGGAGAGTCGAGACATAAAATTGTTCAAGTTAAACATGATATTGTTTGACGACTCAGGATCAAAAGCGCCAATAACATCCAAGAGCGTTCTACGTTGACTGGGGCAGTGTTGTAGAACTTCTAACGCAGAAATAGCACACGGTGCTTGAGTGAAATCTTCAACAATGTTGTAGTTATGGGTGGCATGTGAACTAGGATTAAAGGTAGATTTACGGATAGTGCTCTTAGGAGGGCATAAGATAGATTCAAACACAGGTTTCTTGATCTGAAGTGGTCCAGATGGAGGACTAACATATGGAGTACTAACGGAGGATGATGATGGATCCGGTAAAGTACCATTAGTGACTTTTCCTTTGTCAGGTTTAACGGGTGTGTCGTATGTCATAAAGCAGGTGGTTAAATCAATCCTGTTAAATAGATATATATGGGCACTTGTCAAGCCTTCATCATGAGAAGGGTGGCTGGAACTACCCCCTGGAGAGGGGGTTTGAGCAACCATAGATTGTTGCTGATGAAAAGGTTGAGTAAGCATGGCAGGTTGGGAATTCCCTTTAAAAAGTTTGGCCACTTCATTGTGATGTGGATAGTATCGAGTGTAGTGATCGTCACCACAAATAAGACATGGGAATTTTGGTTTCCTTTGTGGTTTCTTTTCGGTAGCAAGTGGTGTGTTTTGAGCTTTAGGTTTTTCATTTTAATTATTCTTCTTTGGTTTGTTCTTTGTCTTCTTCTTACCTCCGGATTGTTTTGAAGGGGAATATTGAACTGCATTCATCTCAGATATTTGAGTTTGGGGGGAGGTAGAGGAGGGTGTGGTTGAACTGGGAGTGGATGCCGGAGAAGATCAACTTTCCATTCCAGTCGAATGGTAAATAGATTGGGTTTTGACAGAGCCGATAACTCCATCCGCATGTGACGTGGATGACGGTTTAGATGGATCGGTATTTGCACGGGTAGCATTTGGGATCAACTCATACAAAGTACCAGAATGGGAATAAACCAAATCTAAGTACTGAGTCTGAGAAATGGCCTCTTCCTCGGTGAATACACCACCCATGGAAACATCATGAGCAATCGGGGGTAACAGTGATTTAGTAAACCATTCTATCAATAATTGGTCATGAATGACTACTTTGATCAACCTTCGTTGCCATCTCCACTCATGAATATGATCGGAGATATGCATGAAGTTAGTCTGACAAAGAGAGGTCAAGAGTTCGATACTCATCTCGTATCGAATAGGTATTTGAAAGTGCATGAGAAAGTACATGGCAAGGGAGTTAAAATATTGGAAAGAACCATGTGAAAGTTTGATATACCACTTGGTTGCTGAGCTCGTAAGTGTTCACTGAAAAAGACGTAAATGGATAGAATTGTCCATTAATGAGTTCGATGAACACCATAAATGGAAATTCATCACATGACTTTTCAGGTCATCTCCAGCATTACCATCAAATTTTGGAATATCGGAAGGTAATTTAGCAAGGATGACTGGCCAAAAAGGATAATGTAATATAGGATCATTGGTTAACCGAGACAAGTCTGGGAAATCTAGAGTCACGAGAAATGGTAGTTGTCGGTTAACGTGAGGATGATACTGGTGTGGCATGGGGACACCAGTAGGATTGTAAGTTGGGTTAGGTGGATAATTATATCTAGTAGTTCCTCCTACATTCAGTTGTTGCTAACCAGAATTA
Source organism: Picea mariana (assembly GCA_032191745.1). NCBI lineage: Eukaryota > Viridiplantae > Streptophyta > Pinopsida > Pinales > Pinaceae > Picea > Picea mariana. The sequence continues at coordinate 463,037 of JASDQU010103401.1, read as the reverse complement.
ACAGGATTTGATGATGGTTGAGAAACATGTGGATATGGAGGATAACCTAATCGATTATGAGGATTATAAGTCGGTTGTTGGGTTTTCCCATAAGGAGGATATAAATTTTGTCCATAAGGAGAATAAGGTTATTGTTTTCCTTAAGGATGTTTCCCCCCAGGGAATAGTGGATTTCCCGGAAAAGGAATGTGCCAAGGATTTGGTGTCACATTCTGTCCATATGATAGGTTAGGGATTCCAGTCTGAGATTGCCCCCCAAGTTGAGATTGTGTCCCCATTTGAGTTTGACTCCCAAATGGAGGTTTTCCCCCAGCGTGAGTTTGAGTGCCCAGAGGGATATGGAAACCATAAAATGAATGACCAGAGACTCCAACCGGATTAGAGCCACCAAGACCAGTTCCTCCAAATAAAGGTGTAGGGATAGAACCTTCGGGTGTAACCTGGGTAGTCTTGGTAATGGAAGGATTCAAAACTCTGTACCCAAGTGGAACTGATGGATTTGGTCTAAGTGGTGTTCCAATCGGAGTGTGGGATGGTGTCACATTTTCAGTGGGGATTGTAGAAACATGTGGGGCAATAGTGGAATGGGCCATCTAGATAGTAGGGTTCGAATGAGAACCAATAAAAAATTGGTCTGCAACAGTGATGACATTATTGGTTGTACCAATAATTTTATTTAAAGGTACCTTATAAATAATAGACATCTCGGGCACTTGTGATGCCATGGGGAGATCGTGACTCACTCCTAGGTTACCATATAGATCACAGACTGTCAAAGTGACAGAACCAAAACCAGAGGTTCCAACAGTATGAGTCGGGGTCCTAAATGATTCACTTTGGAAAAAGGGATCCTCTACTCCAGATCCTATGTGAGGTCCGGTAGGTACCTCAGTCTCTTCAATAACAACAACCTCTCCAGACGAGTTCACCCACAACAGATGTGGTTCTCGCCTAATACTCAAAGATGGGTTGATTCGAAAAGCTTCCAAAGAATCGAAAACAATTCGGAACTGTTCTAGAGAGTGTGTGCTTCCAACCTCAGATCCTAGTTCGTTATGAACCTCAAGAGGGCCTTATGAAGAGTTGGGAAGAAAAGGTAGATAACCCTCAGGATCTTCCGAGGGTAACCCTTGCATCCTATGTGAACGGCGAAGGTTGATGTTGCTTGAGTTAAGTAACGAACAGAAAAAAAAATATATGCCCAACTAACAAAAAGAAATAACATACACTAAAAATCTAGGAATCAAACCAAGCAAACAAAACCTTCTCTCGATGATCGTACTAGTTGGTGATTAAATCCAACGTCATGTGATCAAGCCAAGAAGGGGCTAGGATATAAGAGGGTGGAACATTTATGATGGAAACCTGCTTAACGGACTTATGCCTTGGTGCAAGCTTCCACACAGTAATTGTGGATTTTCCCTCCAAGGAGCCCGAGTGAGTTTGACCAGCATCTGTTCCAGGTATAGTGAGACCTCCCTTCACTGTCACCTTGTGTAAGAACCTAAATATTATGGCTACTAAGGACACCAACTCGCATTCAACCCCTAGGCAGGTATAGTCGACAATCCAATCTGAACGTATGGGCAAGATAACAAGTCTGAAATCCTTCGAGAGAACTAAGGAAAAGTGGACAGGTAGAACTCCAGAGGACACTGAACAGATTCAGAATTCATGAATCACCGAGACCAAATGAAAATAGTTGAACCTCAAGAATAACCCCCAATATATGATCTGACTACTACGAACGGTTGAACCACGGAGGAATAATCTCCATAACTCTCCTAAACGCAACCTCATGCGTAACCCCTATGTGAGAGGGGTATCCCAGAAAGCCTATACGACAATTGTATTTTCTCTCCCTATCGCAAGATTCTAATGTTTGTTTTGAACACTTTGGAGAGTTGTACTCACAGCCTACTCCAAAGTGTTAATCCTAGTCTAATGTTGGTGGAAGATTCTAAAAACAAAAAGTTCTAGATAAATTTTAATTAGCGTTAATTTTTCAGTTGTTCTTTACTCAGGGGTTTATGAAAATGAAACTTGCTGGTCTAATGACTCAATTCCCAAAAAATGCATAAGAAATGATAAACAACCTTTTCTTTCAATGAATTCCTATTTAAGGGAAGGAGAAAAATGTTCTTTTCACTCTCAAACACTAATATGCAGTATCCTCATGGAATTGTTTCTCAATCAAATACAATATCATGCTAAAATTTTTCATAAAATTGTTCTAAGATCCAAAAACCAATAAAAAAAAATATATCCTTTTGCTTATGTGTGAATGATAATCAATCTGATGTGAAGCTTCCTATGTCAATCAGAATTTAAGATCAATGAGATTTAAACAATCAGAAGAAAACTTCACACAAATAAAGATAGTCTCTCGTTGTGATCAAACAAGAAACACAAAGAAAACCAAATCCAAAAGAAAACCAAAAATATCAAACAAAATAGAAATGCTGGAAAACTGACCTCAAAGATCAAATGGAATGGTTCATAGATCTCTGATTTTCCTTACCATAGTTTTCATTCAGTCAGATAGATGAGAAGAAAACAATGATTTGATTCCAAGTTCTCAAAGGAGAAGAGTGACTCGAAGTAAGGAAAAAATGCCAAAAATCCAAACAAAGGGTGATCAATTCTCAGAAAACAAAGTGTTGAAGGCTAAGACAAAGATGCACTGAGGTTGTAAGGACTCTGAGCAAGTGCAACCAACAAGAAAATGAACTCAGAGATTAAACTCCTACAAGATTTTAAATAGAAAAGGGGAATCTCTCTGGTTTCAAGGGCACCAGAGTGTTTCAACGCTCTATGTAAGCGTATCAGGGACCGCCAATGCTCTGGTAGCAAGGGCAGGGGAGCGCTAGCCTCTTAAAATTCAGAAAAATGCCCAGAAATCCAAAAACTCAAGAAACTCAGAAATTCAAAGTGTATAGGATGAAGTAAAGATTCAATCACCACATCCAAGAATCAGAGACATAGTATGAATAAGGTCAAAAAATATGAGCAAAGGCTAAAACAAGATCTAGGAAACCAAAACTGAAAGCTTTGGTTCCCAGTGGAGTCACCAATTTCTATTACAGGAGAATCCCCCTGCGGAGAAGTGGATTCCCTCTTGGGCTCTAGACTTCTAAGGCCAAGACAGAAAGGGTGATAATGTTGGTCACTGACATCCTTTTGAATATAGTTAAACTAAAGTATAGACAAGAGGAAGAAAGGAGTACCTTTTAAATGATGTTCGTCCTCGCACAGTCCAAGCTGAGCTTTGATACCTAAGGTCCTCGATAAGTCATGCAAACAAACAAAGACAGAACAAACTTCTTATTCTACTAAGATTAGCTTGAAACCAGATCTATCTAATAGAGACAAGTTCATGTAGAACAAACAAAACCTTGAAATAAAGAGGCCAAGCACACATGTATATTTATGAGAACAACAAAGAATACTTACAGTCCTTTGATGAAGGTGAAACAACCTCTCCCATCTCTCCTTGTCCAACCCTTTTCTCAAGTAATCCACACAAAATGACGATGCTTCAATGATATCTCCCTTATGAGATCATAATTTTGATGCCTTCAATGTCTCTCCCTTTCACCATGAAGAGGCCTCCTTATATAGGCTTGGAGAGGCCTAACCACTTAAGAGATTCTTGGGATAAGTTGAGGATTCTTCTCCTTTAGTTGTGGATCTTCCCTAAGATCGAGCCTTGACCTCAGATCTGAATCCAACCAACTCTAGATATGAAGGGATTCTTCCCTGTTTTTCCTCAACAATCCAAAATTCGTTTAAAAAGGGCCAGCACTCCCTTAGAATGGGGCATAGATCATTGAAACGCTCCCCCAAAAGAGGGCACAGAGCGCTGGCAGTCCCTGACAGTGTATAGGGGAGCGTTGCCTTCCAAAATTGATTTTTGAGTGGTTGTTTCCATGGAAAAAGACTTGTACTCTCTGTCAAATGATTTCTCCTCTTCAAAACCAGTCTTTTGAGGTGTCTTTTGAGTGTTCCTAATAATGTCGTCCGAGACACGACATAGGCAAGATGACAGTATGATTTTTGTGACACTTGCAGCCAAAATGTGACACTTGTGAAATTGGTAATGAAGACACTAGGCCATCATCCTAATGAGTAATTTTGATGTGTAACATCCCTACAAAAACCTTCAATAGAAATTGGCAAGGCTTAAGAATCTTCGAAACTCAATGAGCATGGTTGGGGCTAGATAGTCACATTTGACTTGGATCTTGGATGGATCAACATGCACACCATGCACATCAACAATGTAGCCTAGGTACTAGACCTTTTCCATGGCAAAGGAGAATTTTTCCAAGTTGGCATATAGCTTGTGTTGTTGTAGAGTGTGCATAACCTGATGTTATCCATACTTCATATCAATCTTAATGAAGTATTTGGCCCCCTTGAGATGATCAAGGAGATCATCGATTCGGGGAATCGGGTACTGGTTCATGACTGTGATTTTATTTAGGGCCTGGTAATCAATGTAGAGTCACCAAGTCCCATCTTTCTTCTGCACCAACACGATTGGGCTTCCACAAGGTGATGATTTGGGTCAGATGTGACCCTTGTGGAGCATATTTTGGATTCAACGCTTGATCTCCTCATTTTCTAGTAGAGAGAGGTGATAGACTGGCCCATTGGGTAGCGATGCGTTGGGGGTCAAATCGATGGGATGCTTGACCTGACAATGCATAGGTACCCCAATAGGTGATGAGAATATGTCTTTGTATTCTTCCACAACCTTATTCACTTTCTTCTTCTACATGGAGAGTTCGGTCGTGGAGGCCATGGATGTGGTTGCAACCTTTTTCTCACTCTGAGAGAAAATCATGAAGAAGAAAAACTTCCCAGTCTAAGAAATGACCTTCCTACATTGCTTAGCAGAGATCAAGGAAATAGCACTATGTGGGACTACCTCGTATATCCTATACAATTTCCTATTCAAAGTAATAATAACATTGTGAGGCCTAGACTCATATACAGCATGACATTTTCATAAATAAGGTTGGCCCAAAAGAACATCACAAACTTCAAGGGGAGAAACATCACACAATACCTCATATTTGAATGGCTTGATGTCATATGACAGGAGACACTGTTGGTTGACGCGAAGATTTCTTCTTTGATGGAGCCATCCAATGTTGTAGGGAAGCAGGTGTGGAGTTGTCCGTAGGGATAACCGCTTGATGACCTCTATTGAGATGAAGTTATTTTGGCTACCGCTATCGACGATGAAGTGCAGCGGAGTGCCTTTTACCCACATCTATCAATGAAAGAGGCACTCGCCTTCCTTTGGCTCATGAGGTTCACCAGGATGGATATTGGTGGTAGAAACTATGGCATTGGGTTCCACGTCAATGATCTATCTCCCCTTTTCTAGTTTTGAATCAGAGTCAGAACCTACATATGATTTATAAGATTTTACCTCAACCACCAATGATTTCTTTGAGCGGAAATCATCAGTGTTTTTCCAAGGGCTCTTATGAAAGTCGCACCACTCCCCGGTATCTTTCTTCATCTTCCCATTGTCCTTATTTTCTTGCAGCTTGGACTGGTTTTCTTGAGGTTTATAATATTTTCTCTGTCCCTTTTTCTATGGGTTGGGGTTTCCCTTTCCCTACTATGAGGGGTTCCGAGACCAAAACTATTGCATCTTTTGTTTCTGCTTCTACTCAATTTTAACAACATATCGATAGGCCACACCCAAGGATGAGATGTCCAAAAATTCCATTTATATATGGATGTATCTATGCAGAACATCGTAGTACTTGAGCACCAGATGCCGCTTATTATATTTTATACCCATCTTGGTGCGCAATGTATGGAAGACATTAGTGAACTCTGGCACTGTTTGATCTCTTTCTTGCCATAGTTTGGTTCATCTTTTATACAAGTCGTCATAACTTCCAACATGGTAGTATTGTTCCTTAATATCATCCCTGAAGGAACCCCAAGTGGGTGCAACTGCAAATAATTTTGATCCCTCTATTTTCTTTTTCTCACAGAAAGTATCCCACCAATATTTGACATGAGGGATGGCCTTGAGAAGCGCAAATGTAATATTTTCTCTATCAGAAAAGTTGTGGACATAAAAATACCCTTCTAGAAGGTTTAACCATTTATCTATGAAATCTGTATCTATTTTACCTTCAAATATAGGAATATCAAAATTGATTTGTACCTTGAAGGAGGCAGTGCCTCTGCTTGAGGTGGATGCGTCCCTTGTCGGCAGCCTTCAGAGGATTTGTGCAAATATGTCCATCATCTAGTTCCTCTGTCACTTGAAAAGGATTCCTCGAGAAACATCTTGAAAGGATATCATATCCCGTCATCTTTATTTTCTCCCTACATGGATGGTTTCCTGGGAGTGCAAGAGAAATTGTCCTCAAGAGAAACAAGCTCGAGACTCAACTCTCTATACCCTGACCGCGTAGGGGACATGCATTACAAAAAACAATGAGTAGACCACTTTGATACTGATAATCCAAATTTATGAGTGGAAGGAAATGAAACCAAATATTTATAATATCAAAACATAGACACAGTGAACAATAGTAGAGATACATTAAAACTTGACTTCTATTAAATGAAAAATATGCTGAAAACTGTAAAATGCAGACTGAAAACAAGATTACTAGAATGGTGGCATCTTATCTCTGAGAAGAGATGTGAAGGCTATGCTCATTCGCAAGAAGATGAGTGCAATGAGGCTCTGAAGGAGTTTTTACAATAAACATGAATGCCAAAACCCTAGAAATCCAAAAACCTAACCCTAGGAGATGAAGCGCCAAACGAAATGTGGGACTTGTTGGGGTAAGTTAGTACATCAACTTCCCAGGGTTGTAACTTTTGCATACAATCTCCGTTTAGAGAGAATGGTAGCTTGTTGGAAAGATATTGATGAGGAGTTTCATTTAGGGTGCTCAATTATATCCTTTATTAGTTATTGGGGTTCTTGATAATGAAAAACTCTCATTTAGGCCCTCAAAATGGCCCTAGAAGTTCAGGAACCGAAAAATTGCTAAACATAGTAAGTTTCCAAAAATTTATTTTGAGCCAGTTGGACAAGGTGGGTGGCTACCGAGATCCTCCTAGATCATAAGCGGAATAAGCAAGCCCTACAATTACTATTTAGAGTGGGAAAGAATGTAATCGTGTCCTGTGCTAAAACACACAACCTTGTGTTGTGCTAAAATATGCAACTTTATGAAAACTAGCCACTCTGCTTTGCTCATGAGAAATACCGAAAGGGAAAATGAAACTCGGTTTGAAGCTAGTGGCTCTAACACACAATTTTTAATGCAAGTCAATTAGAGGGTACAAATTGTTGTAAGTTTTTTTGAGCTGCCACTAATTCCCAATCGTAATCAAATTTCAACCTATCTAAATATTTAAATGTCTCATATGGTGAATTTCACTGTGGATTTTATGAAATTAATGAGTTCATTGAAGATCCTTGGTAAAGGAAGCGATCCAGCAAGCCAAGCCCCCCTCTCGACTCAAGTTAAGGTGGGGCCAAGGGAAGAGTGACAATGTTACATCTGTGGGGCCAAGGGAAGAGTGATGGCATTACGTCTAGACACTCATGGGTGGTAGGCCATGGCATGGTTGAATTGAAATTATTATGACGTGGATATTACAACTCTACTCTTCATAGGAAATTTTAAATTTTTCTCGGCATTTCCCTCAAAAATGAAAAAAAAAAAAATTAGGTTTTTTTTTACGTGTAAATATTTTATAATACTTATGAGATGTGCTGGAAGGGTATTGATGTGTTGTGACATGCTCAATTTTGAACATTGCTTCTCACAATTTGAGGTCGATTTCCGAAAAATTGTTAGAAGTTATCCATGAACCCTGCAAAACACAAACATAGTTGAGTAAAATGACATGTGGATAACGAATATCAAATATTTTAATCAAATGATAATAGTTCAAGCTGGTTTCTATAGTTCATTAATTATTTAATGATATTAAATCATTGGAACTACCCAACAAATGCTATAAAACAATCAACAAGAAACCAGCCAAAGGAGAAAAAAATTGTAGACAGGTATGTTTGGAACATTGTGAGGTTATCTATTTTTTTACCATTCATACTCCATTTGTTTTCTGTATAGAGGTTTGATGAAGTTGTTGATAGCAGGGAATGTCTTGCAAAGTGGCAGAAGGAGCAAAACAGGGGTGAGTTTGGGTTGTGTTATTAAGGCAATTTTTTTATTTTCTTAATCATGTTGTCTTTTAAGTCTCAATTTTTTGGTACTAATCAGTGTGCTTGTATGCAAATAGTTGCCTTGATTTTCATCAGCATTACTCTATTAGAAATCCAATTTTATTTTCTTCTTTATCTTTCTTATATGCTCGACTATCCACTATATGATGTAACACACCATCTTGAAAATTTAAAGACTAGAACTCTAGTCCAAGTTCTTGCAGGGGCTTGAAAGCGTCAAAGAATCCAAAAAATCTATGGGGATTATGTCTAAATAAATAGTTAAACTTTCTTTTTGGCTCTGGAGTTTATCTATGATTTTGTTGTTTATTCTTTACTTCATTTAATGTAATCTTTTTTTTTGTAAATAAAGAAAGAGATCCTTGTATTATATCATCATGAGTGTACACCTGTATATCGTTTGGCAGCCACCTGTTCCACCACATAAGGGAAACCAAAACATGTGGCTCCAAGCAGTGATATGTCGATAATGGCAGAGTTTCAGTTTACCAAAATTGGAGTAAAAGATGAGAATTTCAACAGGAACTTTGTTCCCACTAGCTATCCTAGGGCAGACTTCATTCAGAGTCGCCATTACTATGATGGTTACAAAACTATAAAAAAGAGTAAAAAGAAAATTGTTATTCATTCTGAAAATGGTAATTGACAAGAACCAGAGACAGGGGTAGGCCACGTCCATCCTTTGGGGAACCTGTATTTCCATGGATGGTGTAGACCGGGATGAACTTTTGCTTGCAGGTGGGGCATTGTGCATGTGGTGGGGTGTCTGAGAGCGCTTCGAACAACAGATCCAGTCGCTAATGGATGGTCCTTTGGCCATGCACCTGCTCGTCCTATCACTGTCGGATGTCAAAGAGAAGCTTTAGATGCTCCACTGCCAGATGATAGGTGTGGTGTGAGCCTTCCTCACCACCTTCCTTTCCTGTGTCTTCCACTGTAATTGGGTTCTCCCCATCTCCTGTCAGTTGCCAACTTGGGGGATTTCCTCCTCCACAATGCAACCTCCTTCCCACGAGCAAGGTTGAAAGTCATGGGAGGTATAAGGGCTTGGGAGTCTTGCCTTGGGGGGAGACCCTTCCATTTTCACCAAGCTCAGGCTTGGTTGTGGAGTTGAAGGTGGCTCGACGACATCCAACTTCGTGCTTGGATGTTGAAGAGAGGGAAGTGCCTCCTCTTTGACTATGTTGAGGATAGTTGGTGAGTGTTGGGGTGGCGGAGGAGAATGCTCAGTGAGGGATGGGGTTTCCATTATGGGAATGTGAAGGGGAGATTGAGCTTGATTCTGGGGTGAGGTAGGTGGGTTTTCCACTTTTGGAATGCGCAGGGTGGACTGAGCGTTGCTGGAGGGTCTATGGGGATGGATAAAATGGGCAATCAGGGCTCACTGAGAGGCTGTGAGCCAGTTGTGAAGAGTGTAGGCGTTCTTGTTCCTGGTGGAATGCCTATGCTTTCCTCTATCTCGGGGCATGGTGAGAACCAGAGAGTGAGGGTGATTATGGTTGGGGGAGTTACAGAGGTCGCATAGGAGGCGAGAAAAGAGGCCAAGAAGCACTAAGCAGAGGTGGTAGCTTGCAAACAACAGGTAAGAATGCGCGCCTTGGTCATTTTTAATGTCGTTGGGAGCCATTGATGCCCCTCCCATCGCCATTGAAGGCTGACGGGACTGGTTCAGGCGTCTAGTACCAGTGGCCTGGTTGGATCGCTCCTCCAAGAGCTCCTACAGGCACACTCAATTAATGTCCCTTATGGTGAACACCATGAGGAGTTAATTGCTTTGGGGGTGGCGGCTTGGGGAATTGACTCCCCCAGTCAATTGTGACTTCCATCTATCCCCCTCCTCTTGCCAAGTGTCACCCCATCCGGGTTTCATTTAATGTAATTTTAAAAGAAAACAAAAAATTAAAAAAAAGGTATATGCTTAATTCATA
>JASDQU010103401.1:423610-441036 GCA_032191745.1 Picea mariana | reverse complement strand
CATAAGGGGACCACTTTGGAGTTCATCCATTTCTAATTATTATCAACCATGACAAGAAAATAACGAGTCATATTTACATAAAACAATATTGGGTCCATTACCCAACCTTTGTGCTATGGGGCTTTCTTCAAGGGTTGACATCAATGACAACCAACCTTAATCAACACCAGAGGCGTAGGCGAGATTGCCGAACTCCATTATCACATTGGTGTTATGGTTTTTTGTTGTTTTATGCTTCATTTCAGTTCTTCACATGTTTATATGGCTGTCACATATCTTCTATAATTCTTCCTCTTTCTTTAAGCTTCCTAATTGGTTAATTAAAACATGTTTAATAACTCAATCATAGTCGTATAAAAGATCTTTTCGGATCAAGTGGCATCAGAGCTAGTTGACATTTGGATTTGAGTTTTTAATGTTAACCAGGGAAAACCTACTTCATGGTGAAGGTGATATTTTTGCAGAGAATCCATTAATTGGATTGAGAAAGAGAACTTCTCACAGCGAGAAGATGGCATTGGAAGAGGGACTTTCTCAGGATGAGAAAGAGTTTCAAAAATTTTCTTCGCCATGTTGGAGATGATGAAGGTTTTGTACGAGGATTACTTGTTATGGAAAAGACCAAATATGGGTGAATCTTCAAAGGGAAAAAGTGAAGAAGAAGAGGATTCTCTTCAAATTCCTCCTTCACCTCCATCATCACCTCCTTCTTCTCCTTATTCTTCAAGTTCAAGTTCTAAATCCAATGCAAAGAAACATGTTCATAAACATAAGAATAAAATGCCATTATTAAAACTTGATGTTAAATTCGAATTACCCATGTATGATGGTGAAGTAAATGTAGATATACTTGACAATTGGGTCCGACAGATGGAGGTCTATTGGAGTGTGAAATAGATCAAGGATGAGGCCACACAAATCAAGTTGGCATCATTTAGACTTGCAGGCACATCACTCATCTGGTGGCAAAGCAAGTTGAAAAATGACACGACAAGTGGGTAATGTATTTCCGTGATTGAAATTTTTTATTTCTACACTTAGAAATCAATTCTATCCTTTTGGTTATAAAGAAAAAATGTTAATTGAATGGCAAGTTTTAAAACTAAGAAAAGGACAAATAGTGCAAGAATACACAGATGGCTTTCAAAAATGGCATTGATGTTAGATATTCCTTTACATACCCAAGAAACTCTTATGAAGTATATAGGAGGTTTACCTGCACATATTAGAAACATTGTATTCATGTTTGGACCAAATAATCCCGATGAGGTTTATGTTCAAGCGACATACATTGAAGCAAGGAAAACATGTGTTGGTGTATCAGAGGAATCATCTTCAAGGAAAGAGGACAAAAGGAAGTGGCACGGAAATAAGTCAAATGCAGTGACAAGAAAGGAAGAGAGGCCCTCTTGCAAGCATTGCAAGAAAGAGGGACGTGATGAGGACAGATGTTGGCAATTGCATCCCGAGAAGAGACCGAAGTGATTCAAGGAAAAGAAAGGGATGAAAACAGTTGTAGCGACAACATGGCCCACAGACTTAGGATCGGATTCAGGGGATGAATCAAAGTTCTCATTGGTTGGTATGACAGGTAAAATTGGTGAAAGAATTGATTGTATAAGTAAGTTATTTCTTATCAGGGTCATCATAAGACACACTAATGTTGATACATTGATAGATAGTGGATCTCAATCTAATCTAATTTTATAGGAATTGGTTAAGCAATTGGGATTAAAAACACAAATACATCATAATCCATACACACTTAAATGGATAAGCAATCATCATCAAATGCACATAACCAAGCAGTGCACATTTAAATTTTCTATTTCATCTATGTATGTGGACGAGGTAACATGTGATGTAGTTCCACTAAGTGAATGTGGAATGGTCTTAGGTAGTCCATACTTGTTTGATCGTAAATCAATCTTCTACAGGACAAAGAATCAATATCAATTAACCAAAGTAGGTCAAGATTATGTGGTTCATGCTCATCATGTAAAGGAAAATAAAACTCTTCCAACTATGGAACAATTAAAGAAGGCAGTTCAAGAGAGAAACATACCTATAATTGTTTCAATTCAAGTAATAAATATTAAGAAAAAACATGAGATGATTGTTGAATGGAAAATCAATCACAGTTTGCTTCAAGATAAGCTCATGTCATGTAAATATTACAAATATATCAGCTCATTGTAGTCATGTTTTTGATGCTATCATTAGTAATGTTGTCTACATGGATGATATTGGCTTCAGTAAAATGTGATAGGGTTCAAATGGCTAACAATATGCTGTCAGTTGTCATGATTGTGTTACAGTTGATCTTGATGAGACAGGTGCACATGACAGAGTTCAAAGAAAAGGAACAATCTGGGTGGCCTATCTCGATCTTGTTGACAGGTCAGTAACCGTTTGGGGATCAAAATTTCTTTTAGTGGGGAGGTGTGATCTAGAATCGGATCTAGGAGCTTGATAGGGCTCAGAAAGGCCTAAAAATAAAAGTTATTAGAATGGCTTCAAAATAAACATGTGCATAGGCCTCGTCGATACGAACCCAACGCAACTTGAATGAGATCAAAAAGACGTCGTATTCTCAAGTTATGGCGATCTGTTCATTTTTCCAAATAGGCAAAAAAGGTTGACTATATAGTCCATACAGTGCCACGTGGTAGCTGATTGTACAAGCCATATGGTCATACAACTGATGTGCTAGAAAATTTGGTGTAGATGTGGTAGGGTCCATACAAATGATGTGGCAGGGTCCGTATAGCTAACGTGGCAGGTGATGTCAAAATGAGTGAGGATGACGTCAACATGACATCATCATGTTGACGTGGCGTCACTAGGAGGTGACACGTGCCACCTATTTTTAGGCTGAGTTGGCACTATACAAATTTGACATGTTTCACCATACAGATGACATGTGGAATTCCGTACAGTGATGTGTCCCTACGACAGATGGACACATGGCGTACGAACAGTTGAGTAGATGACCAGGCATACGACTTGTTGATGTGTCAGACAACTGGGCAGGTGACTAAGCGTACAGATTGGTGATATGGGCCAATCCTGGGCCACCATGTGGCCCAATCAGGTGGTGCCATGTGGCACCCTGTGGATGGCCAATGATAGCTGGGTAAAAATTTGTTATGGCCAAGGGGATTTGAACCCCTGAACTCATGGGCAAGGTAAGTCTTCCTGTAAAGTGGCGGACCGACCGAACTGCTACATGATTTGTTAAACCAAGTCAACAAATTTTCATTTAAAGTCGACAGGTGGCACGGTGGTTGGCTAGGCCCCAGTCGGTGGGGAGCTAAGATAGTGACCGAGGGCTATAGAACAAGGCCTACACTGATTTGTGCATGTGTTGGAGTGTGAAGCTCGTGGCTACATGGCCTCGCACCATAAAACCAAGAGCTAGAATGGAGGGGGACGATGCATATGTGCCAGCATGAGGTCATGTGGGGTGCGTTCATAGGACTAGGGGCCAACCAAAAGGAATTTGTGCCCTATATTTGTGAAAAGTGGTTTTTTATACTTTGGGTTATGGATTTTTATTGATTTTATTGGGTACTTTTGGAGATTTTTGGCCATTATTGGGGGATATTGGGCCCTTTTTGAGGCCAGATCTTGGGGGGAAGCTGGGAGATGGTTACCAACTTTAGATATATATAAACTAGGCCTTATTAAGGCCATGAGGGGGGATTCAAAGAAGGTTTATGATGAAGATTTTCCAAGACAAAGCCATTTTTATGTAGGGAAGTTGTTGAGGACGCACCTTTGTGGGCCATTTCTGGGAGCTCCGATCATTCGATTTGAGTGTCATTTCTTCTGCTGGGTTCTTGAGATTTGGTAGGATAAGACTAGATCTGTTTTTTAACCTTTTGGCACTGATGTGATGTACTTATTGAGATTTAAATAGAAATAAGAAAGCCTCACCCACTGAGACAAAGGCCCGGAGACGTAGGCGATATTGTCGAACTCCGTTATCACATTGGTGTTATGGTTTGTTGTTGTTTTATGCTTCATTTCAGTTTTGTACATGTTTATGTGGCTATCACATCTCTTCTATAATTCTTCCTCTTTCTTTAAGCTTCCTAATTGGTTAATCAAAACATGCTTAATAACTCAACCATAGTCGTGTAAAAGATCTTTTTAGATCACCAAGCCATCTAAGTAATGGCCAATAGAATCATAAACAATTCTTAATCTCTCTTCCTCCCACAATTTGGCATTTTGTGGATCTCTTATGTTTGGTTGTAGAAAGGTTCAATATGTTGGATATGGTGAGAACCATCTAATTCATCACTTTCTCTTGAATCCATTTCATATATATGGCTTAAGTAATTTTCATCTAATTCATGTTTTGGCTGATGGCCACTCTCATACGTTAAGTAATATCCATGTCACATATGTTATAAATTAGTGGCCATTTCTTATATACTCTAGCTAATTGTCAATCTCATTTATGTTCAATTAATAAAGTATAAGTTGTATTGGTTATAATTAATAAATTATAAGTTGGATTGGTTATAAGCATATGAAACATGGAAGTGATGGATTGGTTTTGCTTCTTGACTATTAAGTTTTTTCATTGAGTGAAGTAACATTGTCCTTTATATTTGTTGGAGCAATTGATTTTCCCATTTGTTTCTATTTGTTTTGATCATGGAGAAAGCAATTAGTTCCATGAGTCCAAGTATACAATAGAGTGTGTCAATTCTAAACAAAGGTATAACTACTAGGTTGCATATTTGAAAAGTGGATCTTACATTATAGGTTGCATGGAAATTGCAATGTTATTACTATAATGGAGTGGGTTCCATTGGGAATAGAATTGTACAACATGGTCGTTTTGAATCTATTTTGGACCATAGGTTTTGCATTACCTACACTATAGGAATATTGTTGGTATGATACTAAATTTTGGATTCTTGCACTCTCATTGATATTTTGATTTGTGTTAATTGAATTTTACAATACATGGTGTATGCGAAGTAATTGGCCTAGAAACAAAGCAATACAATCAAAACTAAACACACACATATTGAACCATGATGGTGTCTTATCCTTGAGCATATTGAGAGATCTAGTTTTAGAATTAATTTAAGCAAAGAAGCATAACCAATCCTTGTGTGTCTCCTTGGTGATAACAACAGAGAAACCAACTCAAAATCCTATTTATTATTGACATTGTTTGTTGGTTGTTGTGTGTAGGATACATTGCGAATAGAGGCCTTGTATCGATTCAGAGGATACAAATATTTGCATAATATCGAGAAACAAAGATCATATCTTAATTTCACAAGGTATCCATGTTGGTGAATTGAGTGGACTATAAGTCCCTTGTTTATGGATCACTAAGAAATGAATGTTTTCATTGCATTTTAGATGAATTGTCGATAAAATAAGAGAAAAATACACACACCACCAGGATTTATCTAAATCATCTTTCTTTGGAAAGACCATATAGATATTGTGTGTGAGAGATTACTAACTAAAAAAAACATATACAACTAGGTTTTAGTGAAGAGTATTCATCAAGGTTATTTTAGTATGTGTGTATAAGTTTAGTGGGCTATCTGAGTGGTTGAGAACTTTGAGATTCATGTAGAAGGTATCATGGTCCATTCAATATGTTTGCCATCGTTGCATTCATTAGCCTCAAAAAATTTACAAAAGATACTATCCAAAAAATATAGAAAAGTGGTAGAAGTTTTTTCAAGGATTTTTCTTCCACCAAATACAAAGAAGTGCTAAAAAATTATCTATTTTTTTTAAATGCGTGTGTGTGTGTGTGCATGTGAACAAATGCTCATAATGAGAAGGAAGAGAGGTGCAAGATTCAATAAGGTTCATTTCCACGCAGAATCCTTTTGTTTTATTTTTCCATAACATTGTTAAGACCTAGACAAAGTCACATGTTAAGCATAAAACCCCTTACTAATCCCTAGATACTGGTGTTATATTAATAGGTTTGCTAGAACCTTTCAATGTACCCTTTCATTATAATTTTTTCCTCTCNCACACACACACACACACCAAGAAGACCTAGTCTCGGGAACATCATATATTGTCTTGTGAATTGTATATATTGTAAAAGGAGGTTTCCCCCTCAAAGTGGACTATATTCATTGAATTTTTATCATTTTCAATATTCTTGTTTCATAACATTTGGTTTCAGAACATCGATCTTAGGGTTTTGTTGCTTCAAGCGAGTCATCTTAGAATTTTCGATATAACCCTTTTTATAGGATGCTTTAGGCAACGAAATTTGAAGGTTTTGTAGGAGACATATAGCAGTACATTTGGTAAAATATTCAGGTTTTTTTTCATTATAATTTCAGAGATATAGCCTATGGAAGATAGGGTTTGTGACTCATCCTGAAATCAATTTTAGACGAGTAATTTTGGAATTTTCACTATACATATTTTTCTGGGAAGTTTTAGACAATGAAATTTTGTGAAGATTGGGGAAACATTTCATAGTATAGGTGGTTAAAATTTAAGTTTCTGGTTCCTTACTCTTTAAGAGATATAGTCCATGGAAGACAAGGTTTGTGACTAATCCTAAAATAAGTTATCTTGGAATTTTCACTGTAAATTTTTCAGTCAAGTTTCAAGCTATGAAATTTTTAGAATCTTGAGTTAACCTAGTGAAGTAGATGTCGAAAATGTTTTAGATTTTTAATCATTATATTTTATGATATATTTCTTATGGGATTTAGGGTTTTTGTAAAAGATGTTTTTTGGTGTTTTTAAGAGTTTTTTCTATGGTTAGCAAGCTCATTTTTTAATTTTGTTTTAGAGATGTGTTTTGACGTCTTTAAATAACACATGATTTGTCATTAAGCAGGTAAAAGTGCAGTTGGGGAAGAGTACATGCATGAAATATACATGATTTCATGTGGTTGGAAACCTTGTTGGTACCCTTTCGAGTAATACCACATTAGATAATACTTGTACATGGAATCTCACTTCCACGTACCGTTGGGTATATATTAAGTTCATTAGGCATACCTAAAACCAACCTTAGATAAGTTATTCGGTCATCTTGTTTCTATAGTACATCGAGAACAACACTTAGGGGGGATTTTATAGTTTTATTAACACCCTAACCCTTGCGACATCATCTCCTAGAGGTCACCTACCCAATTAAACCACTTTGACCACTTTCTCCTTGAGTTTCTAGCCTAATTTCCTTTTAGTCTCCTCTGTCCTTCATCAAGCCTAGGACTGAAAGGGTTGGTCGCCCTTTCTGGACTGCCAAGTCCTGACCAGGTTTCTCTCTCTGTGTTCATAGGTCATGACCGAGCCTAGATGATCCGATATTTGGATTTGGTTACAATGGATGAGACTTCCCATAGATTTCTCTGGGTTTAGCTTAGAGAAGGATTCCATTATGAGCTCGAGAATCTTATCCTAATAATTGTATGACCTTATCCCTAAATCCATATAAGAACCAAGCCATTTCCATGGGAAGAAGAGAGGAAATAAATACCAAAGTTACTATGTCGTTTTTGTTGCAAGGATTGGGCAAGGAGCTTGGAAGGACATCTCTTCATTTTACATCTATAAGTTGTGATATTGCTTATTTGATTAATAGAAGATATGATGGATGTTTCCATCTACTTGATTGACCCAGATTTTATGATCATAATGAAATGAATACAGATTATTAAAAGATTCTTAACACAAAATAAAAGAGATACAGTAAAACTAGTTTTCTATTCAATAAGGAAATAAGTTGAAACTATAAAATGCAGCGGAAAACAAGCTTGCAGGAATGGTGGCAACTTATCTCTGAGAAGAGATGTGATGGTTGCGCTCATTCACAATAAGATGGTTACAATGAGGCTCTGAAGGCCTTTTAAAATAAACAAGAATGTCAAAAAACCTAGACATCCAAAAACCTAACCCTAAGAGATGAAGCGCCAAAAGTCATGTGGGCCCCGTTTGGGTAAGTTAGTACATCAACTTCCCAAGGTCATAACTTTTTCATACAATCTTCATTTTAGGTGCATGATAGCCCATTGGAAAGGTCTAACAGATAATAAAAAATTTCGACAGGCCCAGGTAAGTGCCAGGGGCAGTCACATGGGCCCCAAATCCCCAAAAAACATTGTTTAGGGCCTCAAAACGGCCCCGGAAGTTTGGAACCCAAAAAACTGCCAAAAAACTATGAAGGTGGAAAATTGTTTTTTCGAGCCAGTGGAATAGGTGGGTGGCCACCGATATCCACCTGGATCATTGATTTCTTATGTAAGTTCATGTATTCATTGATAGATAATTGGTATGATTGTGTGATTTGACATATTATCAAGTATAGGGGCATCCTTTGTTCATGTCCCTATCTCTGGCTTATGTATAGGAAGAACCTAAGGGAGATCCGATCCTGCAGGGTGTAAAATCCCTACAACAGATTGGTGGCCATCTAGGGATATGCCTTAGATTACTTTCTATAAATTTTACAATTTTTTGTGAAATGTTTTGCATTTTTCTTGAAAATGTTTCCTCCCTTTATGTATGCCACTCATATGTTATCTTATTGAACTTCTTGTTGCATCAGTCTCACCATAAATGTCTTCCTTGACCTCCTCAAGTAGTATACAGATCCTTGGCATCCCCCTAAGATATTTTTTAGAGAAATTTTTCTTTGATTGTTTTCCCACCCTTGCTTCGATTTCTTTGAGTGTTGATTTCTTTTCAGTCAGTTTTGAAGCCTTGTGTTTTGCGTGTTTCACCTTGGAATATTTTCTTTCTTCCGTATTATTTACTTTTTAGTCCATTACACATTGTAGATTGAAAGAAAAGAAATAGAAGGAATTCATTTCAAATTTCATTTACTTGAAAAGAAAAAGAGAAAGTATATAATTTTGTTGGCGTGTTTTAAAAAGTAGCTTAGAAAAGTTGTTTTATTTCATATTGCAAGAACTTTAGTTCATCGTTTGGCATTGTTTTCCATCTTATTAAAAATAAAATTAAGATTGCATGTTGTCATTATAAATGAGTAAAGAAATCCCCTCTCTTCTTTAGCTAGCTTTCATCGAAAATGAATTATTGCATTGCATCATTCTCTACACCTTTTTGGAGTTGATTCCTTTACACATCATTAGTTTCACTACCACAGCCTTGAGTATACCAACAAATAGAAAAACAAATGCTTAATAAAAATAATCTAGTAACTTTTCTTTTTTGGGCCTGTACATCAATAATAGATTAGGATAGAGATTTTTAAGGTGAACTCTCAAAAGAAACTAAAATCAACTTAGAATCTTGTGAAAGGGAGAGAAAATCCAATTTTCTTATAAGCATAGTCATAACCACCCTCTCACACAGGGGCTAAACACGAGGTCACATGTGGGAGAGCAACAAATATTACCCCTCCGAGGATTGACCAAACGTAGTGGAATATTAGTATATTGGGGGTTCTTCTTGAGAATCGACTGTTTTCATTTGGTCTCGAAACTTTGTGAATCTTGAATCTGTTCGGGGTCCTCTGGAGTTTTTTCTAGTCATCGTGTTCTCAATCCTCCTGAAGAATTTCAAACTTGATATTCTACCCATACTTTCAGACCCGACTGTCAATTTTCCTCTCTTAGAGGTTGACTATGAGTTGGTGACCTTATTTTCCATAGTATTTAGGGTATTTACACAAGGTGACAGTGAAGGGGAGTCTTCACTGTACCTGGGTCAGATGTTGGTCAAACTCACTCGAGCTTCTTGGAGGGTCACCCGTGGTTCTCATCGTAAGGGGACTTGCACCAGGGCATAAGTATTTTAAGCATGTCACCAACATAACTGATCCACCCGATCATCCCAACCCCTTGTCACATGTTCTCGCGATGTTGGATTTCATCATCAACTAGTACGTTCATTGTGAGAAGTTATTGGTTTGTTTGGTTTTCTTCCTAGATTTTCTAGCACGTGCTGTATGTTTTCTTAGTGGACCTTAGGGTTGAGTTTGTATCTATGGAATCACTTCCTGGGAATACCAATGAAGGAATCCCTTTTCCAAGGATGCTATTTGTTTCTCCTTCTACGGGACACATTAGTCCACCTGACATTGCCACTTTGACTCTTTCTGGTCTCACGATTGGGTTACCAGTTTGGTTATTTTCCACTCCAGTGAACGTAAATGCTCTCAATGCTTCATTTGTAAACAATCCACCCCCATATCATCAACCTCATGTCGAACCTCCGCCTTCTTTTCCCATAGGGTATTCTTTCTGTTCTTTCGGCTAGCCTAGTGAAAGCTCTATAGCTAGTAACCAAGTTGACAAGAAGAAAAAGAAATGAAATATTAAGAAGAAGAAAATTAAGAAAGAAGGAAAGATACCAACCATTGGAGGACATGTTGGAAGTGATCAACTAGCCTCTGGGCATCATGCTGGGAGTGTTGATGGTGTCATCCAGTCTGAAAAGAAGAATCAAAATACCAAATTCCCTTGCAGGCTTTGCAAGGGTGATCACCTTCTCAAGGATTGCCCTGATATTCCCAAGGTCATAGAAGTGTGGTCTCAGGTTTCTTCTCAATATGCATCACCAACCGCTGCAGTTCATGCTAGGGACAACCGATCGACTAGTCATTAGGTTGGAAATAAGAAGGGTAAAGTCAAATTTCCTTGCTTTTTGTGTAAGGATATGCACCACACCTACTTTTGTCCCTACATGGATGAAGCTTCATATATGTTGAAAAATATTGTTGATGTTCAACAATGACTTCCAACAGGTTACCATAAAATATCTCCCAACCCACCATTAGTTGATGAACTGGTCAATCTGGTTCCCTCCTTGATTAGTTTGGTTGATCAAGTGGTCAATTTGGTTTCATCCTCAGTTGATTCTGTCATCGGTCGATCCCACTCTTAAATCACTGAGTGAAACTCAAGTGTTCAATCTGAGTACCTCCTCAATCGATCTGGTCCATCAAGTTGTTGATTCAATATCCCCATCATTTGATCCCAATCCTCCTTTGAAGAATGAGGATGTCGCTCAGATATTTCTTGTCATATTGTGGATTCCTCTGGACAAGGGGGAATTCCACCCGTTCCAACGACACCCCCTACAAGCAATGCAATTACCATTGATTGGACTGATCTAACAAAACCTCGTCTTCCTTCTTATGTGCCTTTCCAAATAGTTGTTTAGGTTTGTGGTAGGAATATTCCTAACACTATAATAGATGAAGGAGCTTATGTTAGCATCTTATCCTCGAATGCTTGGCAATCTCTTGGTTCACCTCAGCTTGCGTCCGTGACTCAAAATATGTTGGCTTTTAACAAAAGGGTTAGTCAACCTTTATAAATCCTTCCTTAGTTTCCTGTTACTTTTGGGGGAAAAATGTTCTACATTGATGTGATGGTAGTCTATGACCCCTTGGAATTTAATTTGCTCCTTGGGCGAGACTATGTTTACTCCATGAAATGTTTTGTTTCCACACTCTTTCGAGTGATGTGATTCCCTCATAATGGACACATAGTGACCATAGACCAACTTTCATTCATTGTCCCTCATATGATGACCAACCATTAGTATTCCTTGAATAGTCCTTATATCTTAGCGTCATCTGCCCCGCCACAGGTCAATTCTGTAGAAACCTGTCCCATGCATTCAACTCCGGATGAGAAGGAATCTCTCCCATATTCTAACTTACATCTGGTAGTTGATATGGTGATCTCTTCGATAAGGATTTTAGAGCCTGATTTCCCTACCCCTATTGTGCCCCTCAACATGTATTCCTTCTAGATTGTTGTTCATCCGGATCGCGAATATCTCTTGGAATCCATGATCAAGGTTTGTCCCTTGACATGTATTCATTCCAGAGTATTATTCTCTTGGAATCCATGATCAATATGATAGTGCCGATCATGGCTCCCATTTCTATGTCAATCTCATTAAAAAATGAAACAACAGTCTAGGGATCCAACCCAAGAAAGAGCATAGTTTATTTTCTATTTCAAGCTCGTTAAAAAATGAAAGTGATTTTTGAGCATAGTTCTTTTCCTTTGACAAGCTCGTTAAAAAATGAAACAAACCTGTACGAGCATAGTTCTTTTCATGTTTCAAGATCATTCAAAAATGAAACAATGGCCTCTCCCCTTGAGTCAAGTCTTCTCTTTAGATATCGTACTTGAACCTTCCTTTCATCCGCCTAGAACAATTAATCTTCTTTATTCCTCCCTCTCTGGTGAACATTTTTCTATTTGTAGCTAGAAGTTCTATTGGATATATAAATTGGCATCAGAAGAAGAGAGAGCGGATGAAACGAATCTTGGGAGGCATTCCTCCATCCTTTGGTTATCATGCTGGAGTTAATTCGCTAGCTTCTCAAGTTGGGGGAAAAGTACCAACCACCCACCTTCGGAATTTACATTGGGAAGTGTCGAGCACAGTTAATTTTTTGTTTTAATCTCACTAAAACAATGAAACCAGTTCTAAGCATAGTTTTCCTAGTTTCAAGCTCACGAAAAAATGAACCCTACCCAAGCATAGTTTTACTTTGTTTCAAGCTTGTGTAAAAATGAAACCAATCTCAAGCTTAGACTTTGTTCTTTCTTGTTCTCATAAATACATGAGAATGAGTTACCAAGATTAGTCTTTGTTCTTTCTTATACTCGTTAATACATGAGAATAGGTTACTGAGTATACGTTTATCTCTTTTTAGGACTCGTAAAAGATATATGAAAAAGGAACTCTTTGGAGTCTCCTTTAATCTCTTTCCAGACTCTCTAAACATGAAAAGATTTTCAAGTGAGCTTGTGTCCTTTCAAACTCATTAAAATGTTAGAAATGAAATATTTTGAGTGATAGTGGACCCCTTTTTTGGCCTTGTTAGACTAATTACGAAAAAGGAATACTCTAGTCAAACATGATTAGAAGAGTTCTCCTAGGTATAGTTTTATACTTTTTCGGACCCTGGAGACTAACTTTACGAAAAAGTTCATTGTAGATTCTTCTTTATCAAATCTTTTCAGATTCTATAAACATGAAAATACCATCGATTTTACCTTCTTTGGACTCGTAAAAGCAAATATTGAAGGACTCATCTGGGACCTAACCTATCCTTCTTTAGGTTCGTTAATAATTTGCTGAGGGACTCATCGCCAGATGAGCTATATCAAGGATTTGTTATCCTCCTCCAGCTCATAAAACTAGAAGGAGGTACTCACCGATCATGGTGGGGAATTTTTAGAGGGTTTTTCCGTCTTGTTATATTCATTATCTGATAGTTGTCACTACTTTGAGTCACCCTTGAACAATGCACCTATTCTATCACCACATACAACAGTCGAGTTATCCATTCTCTCTCATTAACCACCATTCCCATCATTGTGTCACGTTCCACTCATCGGTCCATGAACAATTATTATGGTATTAATCTAAGCTAATGTTATCGTGTCAAGCCATTTGTTATGCATACTTGTTCAATGGAATTTTACCTGCATCATCCGCCTGCATTTCCTTTCAGCGTTTTTATCTCAACAAACCCTGTGTCAGTTGTGCTCCATTATTATTATTATCACACCATATATATTTACCCATTTCATGTCGATTGATGGGGGATACCTCAAGGACCTCAGACGGATTTCACTCTATCGAATCCACCTCCTTATTCAGGATTGAAATCTAGAAACTCTTCAGTACCCTGGGACTTGCAGACATCAATGGCAGGTCTCCTTGCATTTCGACAATGGGTTTACATCATTGACTCCTGTCGAATGAATATAAGAGTGTTCGACTTCAAATCCTCTATTCACACTTCATATATTTTACTCAGTATCTTGGGTTCCATCATCATCATCGGTGGGCTCCCTCACTTCTGTTAACAATACATTAGATTAGTAATCAGATGAATTCTACCATGATCGACTTCAACTCATTTATTCACATGTCGTAGACTCATACCATTTGGATTAAGGATGAAGACCTTGAAAAATATCACCCTAATGTTAGATGATATTCTTTCCCTAGCTGTGATGGAGAATATTCATGAGCACTTCATTGATTTCTCTATTATTGAGTCATCTTACTTCTTTGTGTGATGTCACATAGATCCACATTTGTACTTTTTCATGTTTATGATT
Source organism: Picea mariana (assembly GCA_032191745.1). NCBI lineage: Eukaryota > Viridiplantae > Streptophyta > Pinopsida > Pinales > Pinaceae > Picea > Picea mariana. The sequence continues at coordinate 426,949 of JASDQU010103401.1, read as the reverse complement.
TCACTTGCATCTTCCATGGATCCATAGTGTATAATTTTGTGTCCATGATCAAGTCATGCTTGCTTCTTGATGGATCAATGGTGTATTCTGTTGTGGCCATCACTTGCATCATGCATAGATCCATAGTATATTTATGGTAGATATGATCCCATATGTTTAACCAAGCCTAGAAATTCCCACCTCGGGGATATTTTTATGTAGGATTGGCGATTCTCTTGTCCAATCTTATTTTCCCACAACTCTGTGCCTTTTATTGGTAAAGTATTTTGTCCATCAAACACCTGTTTTGACCTCACACTTTAGGGGGCATATTTTATAGTGTTATTAGCCCCATAACCCTTGGGACATCATCTCCTAGAAGTCATATACCCAATTCAACCAATTTCACCACTTTCTCCATGATTTTCTTGCCTAATTTCCCTTAAATTTCCTTTGTCCTTCATCAAGCCTGCGACTAAAATGGTTGGTATCCATTTCTTGACTGTCAAGTCGTGACCAGGTCGCTCTGTCTGTGTGCATAGGTCACGACCAGGCCTAGTAGCTCCCATTTTTGGACTTGGTTGTGATGGATGAGACTTCCCACCGATTTCTCGGGGCTTATCTCTGAGAAGGATTCCATTATGAGCTCAATAATCTTATCCTAATAACTATATGGACTTATCCCTAAATCCCTATAAGAACTAATCCATTTCCATGGGAAGGAGAGAGGAAATAACTAGCAAGGTTACTATGGTATTTTGGTTGCAAGGCTTGAGCAAGGAGCTTGGAAGAAGGACATCTCTAGTTCAATTTACATATGTAAGTTGTGATATTGCTTATTTGATTAATAGAATATATGTTGGATGTTTCCTTCTACTTGATTTCTTATGTAAGTTCATGTATTCATTGATAGCGAATTGGTATGATTGTGTGTTATGAGATACTATCAAGTCTAGGAGCATCATTTTTTCATGTCCCTATCTTTGTCTTAGGTATAGGAAGAAACCAAGGGATCTCAACTCTTCTAGGGTGTAAAATCCCTACAATAGGGACTACTCTTTAGTACTTGGGTAGTTGGGTGGTACAACTAAGTGAATGATTGATCCTCCTTAGTTAGTGACCTAAGATATTGGGATGAGTATTATTGTTGGACTCTACACATATATCAAAGATCTATAGAAACTAACACTCCCTTGTCTTTAGGACCCAATAACTCTTTCCCATGGCTCCAAATAAAGATCCAAAATTTACTTCACCAAGTAAACCTCTAGAGAGTGCAACCATGACTGGAGAAGAAAGAGAATATAATGTTCACCAAATCAGAAAGCCGGAGAAGCATATGGATGAAAATAGGGTACAAATGGAACATATGGAAAATAAGATGGAAAAGAAAATGGATACAAATATGGAATAATTGAAAAATTCCATGACAACCATATTGTTACATACTCTATATGAGATATTCTCTCAAGGAGGTATCAGGACACAAGGAAATAATATAAATGTGGAGGAAATAAAGAATGGGCCCCAAAATAATTATTATTCATCACCTCCAAATCCAAATCATCAAGGGTTCCACTTGGAAACAAGGAACTACTTAGTTCCCAATATTGATATGAAGAAGTTTGATGGTAAGGATCCTATAACATGGATATTATAGATGGAGAAATCCTTTGATATACACCAAGTGAAAATATTACAAAAGGTAACTATTGCATCCTTGAATTTATAAAATGATCAATTTGTTTGGTATCAATGGCTTTGTGAAAGAAAAAAGGATTATATTATCTCTTGGTCCATTTTTATGGAAGAATTGATACACATTATGAGGATATTAAGAGAAATACATACTTTATTTAATTGATAAATCTTCAACAAAAGGTCCAATTATAGAGCACATTCAAATATTCCAAAATCTCAATCTCAGGGTAAAGAATATTCTAGAGGATAATTTGTTAGAGCTATTTTTTGTCACTTCAAAGGAGAACATTCAACATGGTGTGCGTCTCTTCGAAACTAAATCCATTGAGCATGCTTTTAGAATGGAAAGGAAAGTGGGGAAAAAAATGGCTACTAAAAGGGTGACCACTAAAAACTATAGAGAGCACCATATTCCCTCTCTTAACCTCACTCAACTGACAAGGTTGACACCTCAACAAATGGATGAAAGAAGACCAAAGGGACTATGTTTCAATTGTGACAACAAGTATAGTAAGGGGCATAAATGCAGTGAAAAGAAATTATTGTACATATACTATGAAGAAGAAGAAGATAAAAAATTGAAACCATCACAAGATCTATATATAAAAGAGACTACTCCAACAATATCTTGTCATGCATTTGCCGACATCAGTTATCCACAAACCCTCAAGATAGAAGGATATATAAAAAAGAAAGATGTAACAATGTTGATTGATTTTGGTAGTACCTATAACTTCATCAATTACAAATTAGCAAGAAGTCTCAATTTATTTATATTTATAGCACCAGATTTTCAAGTAATGATTGAATATGGAGGTACCAAATTTTTTTCAAGGAAGTGCCATAGTATTAAGATCAATATGGGGGAGTATGTATATGTCGAAACATGGGTGTTTCAAAACCAACATTTCGACCTTCCATGAGACTAAGCGGAAAAAACGGAAATATTACCCTAGGTTTTAAACCCCATACATAAAAAAAACATTATTCTGTAAAACTTGAAAAACTATGAATGAACATTTATTTATTATTTTTCAACTATTAAATTTTTATGTGTTCTTTTGAAACTATATGATTTTTATACTTTTGTTTTATGTGAATGAAAAAGTAAATTAAATAAAGTTGTTATGAGATAATAATGAAAGTACAACACTTAAAAAAAATACCAAACAAACTAAACTACACTAGTTAAATATTTACAATAAAATTATAAAGTATAAAAAATTAAAATCTTTATTTATGATTTTTCAAATCATTTTTTTTAATGGTTTTTTAACCTTTATAATTTTATGTTTTCGTATATAATGTAAATAAAATGTGGACTAAATTAAAGATTAGTGAAATATTTAAAGTATAAATGAAAGTGCAAAATTAAAATAGTTAAAAAAAAAAACAATCCAAAATTACAGTGAAAAATAAATAAACAATCCAAAATTAATTAGTTAACAATTGTCAAAAACCTAAATTATCATACATTTTGTTTTCTTTAAATTATCATACAAAATGTTAGATGAATGCATAAAAGGAATAAAGAATGATATTTGTTTTCTTTTAAAGAATAAAGTTAGTAAATGTTTAAAGAGACACCAATTAAATTAAATAAAAAATGAAAATAAAAGAAAGTTATATATATATATATATATATATATATATATATAT
>JASDQU010103401.1:403079-415346 GCA_032191745.1 Picea mariana | reverse complement strand
TATATATATATATAATACCCATAAATAAAATACATGATTTTAATCATTAGTTTCTAGTTGCTTGCATGGAATTAATGTTGACATGCAATAAATAAATGTTGAGTTTTGATATTTAACTGAAAGAATATAAGCAGTTAGATATGTATTTTTAAAAAATATATGTTAATTTCTAACAACAGATTTTCCAATACAGGATTGCATTAAAATAAAAATCAGATTTTCCAAACGGTTAGGACCAAGTTCAATAAGCCTTGTCATTGTCTCTTTTCTTCAGATAACTATCTGATAAGTATTTAGGTATGTGGTAATATTACTCAAGGTATACTCTTTATATCTTTATTCCATGACTTGAATATCTCATTAATCATAAGTAAAGCATTGGTCTCTTCTCCACTCATAGGAAATGGAAGGAAGTATTGAAAGGAAAGGAAATAGATTTTGGCCATCTCATCTTTGAGAATCTAACTTACCTTGGGCATATGCAGAGATTTAATTAATTTTGCGAGGGAAAAAAATAACATTTTTTCTCTTCAGGAGCACTTTCAGTTTGGGAGCAGACTAGGCATTTCTATTGATATTAGAGCATGAATCCTTGGATTACTGCCTGTGCTTTAATAACCTTGACCAAACACATTGTAAATGAAATTGTAGAATCTGTCAAAATAACAACTATTGATATAGATCTACAAATTACCCTATCCTTCACATGAGGGCATCAGAAATTATTTTCTTCAAACCCCAAATATGTTGAAGTATCCATTTAACCTACATCGAGATAAGTTTCAATTTGGAGGATATGGAAATCATTTAAATACTATTCATCGGACTGAAGCCAATCCAAAGTACATTTGTAAAAGTAAACAACTCTGAAAATGTGGGTTTTACAGATGATATATTCTCAAAATGCAGGATGCACGATGATTATGCCTAAAGTAGACATAGTTGGGTTTGTCTTCATTGTATTCTCAGATAACGCTCCCTTGATAAAGAAAGAGGGAAAATTGATATCAATACGAACCAACTCAAACAATGATATCCTTATAAAAACACTAAAAGGGTCAATATCTTCTCTAACCCTAGACACGCCAAAAACACAGAGCTCAGATTCCATTTGCGATCACCATAAAGAAAAACTCACCTTATGCAAGTGTCATTCCTTTATTGGCTACAGGAATCTGACGTGTATATGAAGATCATTGTTGACACCGTAGGAAAGCTCGACCAAAAATCTAATAGTCTTTATTCTAAGCATGGGAGAGTAAACACCATGGTAGAATACCATAGCATATAATCCATATGTTTTTGTTGTGAATTATGTCGTTAGCAATAGCAATGTAAATATATGTATTTAAAATCAACATACAATGACCACAATCTTTACAAATATACACTGAAAGTTAATATGACCAATTATGAGCTCTTCCATCACCATAATATTTGTGGTTGAAAATATATTGAGGGAGTAAATTATGAAAATGAAGCACATTCTAGGTAATAGAGGGTATTATCGCAAGGACATATATTTTGGTCCATGAAATTGGATACAATATAAATTCTTTAAGTCAACATTCATAAGTGTAATCAGAATCATTATGGAGCTTTTACCATCTAGTACAAACTATGAACAGGATGACTAAATGCACATGCAAGCAAAAAGATAATGCATAGTAAAAAGGGTCTATAAGAAAATATAGATATGGGTCGTATTGAAATATAAGATAACAATGAAATGAACCTTATAAGTTTCCGGTTAAACAAGTAGATATAGTTGCTAAAACTCAAAACAACCACTCCATATTGAAACCCACCAAGATGAGATGCAAATATTTTGATACATAGATCCAATCCAAGAATGGATATCCACTAGTACACCTAAAAACCAAACCCTACATATTTGTGACTAGGAGATCCAGAACTTCAAGTAATTCAAAATATCAAATACCCAAACCACTGTCAATCATAGGTTATTCCTCTCAATACAAACAGAGAAACATGGAATTCCAAACTAGCATGCCTAAATCATAGTTCGAAAGACGCACAAGGAGGCTTATCATAAAAAAAAATAGAGGATTAAGATCTCAAAGGCTGACAAAATCTCCAACATGACTACTAATCTCGATGTTCAAAATTGTTTCCACAACAATTGTCATAATTCTTGAAGAAGGGTTCAAAGATTGATTTTATTGATTACTAATATTTGTGTAGGAATGCCTCTAGCAATGCAAATGTAATTATAATACACTAATGTTGTAAAATAGTAACCTTCTTAGAAACTAGAGACTAAAAAAAAAAAGAAAAAACCAACATTTGTAAACTAGAGCAAAATTTTAGACTTATATGTTCAAATTACAGACCAACAATCAACTGAGAAAACAATTTCCACCCAACCGTAGGGAAGTCCACAATGGATGCCACCCCCTAGCCGGGATATGATACCACAAGGGAGAAGTAGGGATAGTTAGCTTTGAAATTTGGACTCTAATCAATGTTTTCCTCTACAGATTTCTTGATGACAGAACAATCCCATAGCAGCTACATACCTACCCCACACAACACAAAGAGAATTTCCTTCTCTATTGTTTAGTACCTCATAAGTTCCTCACTCTCATGTTATTTAGTGGGTGCATAGAAGGTCCAGCCCGTGTCTCAAGTTTCAGCAGAGCTTTCCATGTTTTCTTGGCTTCTTCTCAAGGCTACCAATTCCCATTCATGGTTGGTTGGTCTATGATGGGGTTGGCTCTCTTCCTTCCGTGTCTAACCTCCCAAAACTCTTCTCCACCTCTTTTTCTATAGAGTTCAAACACAACATCTCTTCTTAGATCCAAGAATGTAGGGGATACAATTTGCTAATATTTAGGAGTTGTGGCTTGGATTGATGAATTTGTTTCCTCCACTCCTCTTAACTCAATTTTGTTTTAAAATCAAAAATTGAAATTGGGTGAGAATTCAAGATAGCATAGGGTAGATGATTTAGGCATAACCCCCGCCCCCTCGAGACCCCCTCACCTTAAACCAGGAAAACCAGAATATTCTATATTCATTCACATCATACATTGTTTACAATACAATATACATATAGGAGCCATCGGCATCCAAAACCCTAATCCAATGACCTGGATTAGTCAACAACACTAATTCCTTAACCGGAAATAGAAAACCATCGGAGAAAAATCATGTGCCAAAAAACCGCCCATAAATGGACACGAAAAACGGAGGAAAAAAAATTTGGTCGCCCCCGCAAGAAGGCCAGGAAAACCGAGGAAAAATGTGGTTCAGTTGCCCCCTGCAAAAAGGCCAGTCACAACCGCGCAGACTTAAAAAAATTGAGGATTTCCATTAACAAAAAAAATGCATGAAATGAAAAAATAAAATATGGGTTTTGTAAGTTCGGATCCAGCCTGTTATTTGATGAATGAAGACCGGAGGATCTGTGGTTCCAAGCTCCGCAATCACCGCTCCAAATTTTGGAAAGAAAAAGGCCCTCCAAGCTTTCACCAAGGTAAATGGGTAAAATGAGGTAAAAACACTCTTTTTTACTCCATACATGGATTAATTTTAACCCTGTTCACACTAGAACTATCCCTTTTTCTTAATTTTTTTGGCTATTTATAATTTTTATTGCTCTTGGGACCACATACTAATCCAATTTTTGTCAGGAACACTATCAACATAAACTATGGAACCATTCTATGGAGTCTTCTTTAAGCTCTTTTTCGACTCCTTAAAAAAGAAAACACTGTCAAGTATGCTTGTCTTTTCACACTCATCTCATGGATTTGAAAAGATGTCCACCTAGTATACATTTACCCCTTTTCAAGCCAGACAAACTATTTACGAAAAAGTATCTCATCATAGAGGACTCTTTAAGCTCTTTTCGAACTCGTTAAAAAACAAAAAGATTGTTGAGCGATCTTGTTGTCTTTCACACTCGATAAAATGAATTAGAAAGCACGTATGTTGAGCGATAGTTTATCTCTTTTACGATCTCATCAAACTATTTACGAAAAAGGAACACCTTATCCATTATGGTTAGGAGAGTTCTCCTTGGTATTATTTTATACTTTTTTAGACCTTGGAGACTAACTTTACGAAAAATTCCCTTATGGAGTTTTCTTTACGACCTTTTCAGACTCTCTAAATATGAAAAGGCCATCGAGTTTACCTTTTTTGGACTAATTAAAATTTACATCAAAGGACCCACTCATGGGACCGAACCCCTCCTTCCTCATGTTCTTTAATAATATGTTGAGGGACTCATCGCCAAATGAGATATATCGAGCATCGGTTATCATCCTCTAGCTCATAAAACTAGAAGGAGGTACTCACCGATCATGGTGGGGAATTTTTAGAGGGTTTTTTCATCTTATTATATTCATTATCTGGCAGTTGTCATTACTTTGAGTCTCCCTTGAACAATGCACATGTTCTATCACCACATACAACAGTCGGGTTATCCATTCTCTCTCATTGACCACCATTCCCATCATTGTGTCACGTTTCACTCATCGGTCCATGAACAGTTATTATGGTCTTCATCTGAGTTAATGTTGTTGAGTCGAGTCATTTGTCATGCATACTAGTTCAAGGGAAGTTTATCTGCGTCATCCACCCAGCATCCCTGTGTCCATTGTGCTCCATTATTTTTCAGAACATCTATCTTTACCTGTTTCGCGTCGATTGATGGGGGAATTCATCAAGGCCCACCTTCGACGGATTTCACCCTGTCGACTACAGCTCATTATCCAAGGTCGAAATATAGAAACCCTTCAGTACCCTGGGACTTGCAGACATCAGTGGTAGGTCTCCTTGCATTTCAACAAAGTGTTTACATTATTGACTCTGGTCGCATGAATCTACGAGTGTTCGATTTCAACTCCTTTATTCATACTTCGTAGATTGTACTCGATATCTTGGGTCCCATCATCATCATCAGTGGACTCCCTCATGTCTGTTAACGATATACATTAACGACCGGTAATCAGACGACTTCTACCATGCTCGACTTCAGCTCCTTTATTCGCATGTCATAGATTCATATCATTCGGATTAAAGACGAAGACCTTGGGAAAGATCACCCTCTTGTTAGATGACATTCTTTCCCAAGCAACGATGGTGATTATTCATGAGAACTTCACCGAATGGTTAGTTATTGATTCATCTTACTGCTTTGTGTGACGTCACATAGATCCACATTTTTACTTGGTTGTGGCTATGATTTCACTTGCATCTTTCATGGATCCAGAGTGTACACTTCCGTGGCCATGATCGAGTCATGTTTGCTTCTTGATGGATCCACAGTGTATTCTGTTGTGGCCATCACTTGTATCATACATATATCCGCGGTGTGCTTATGGCATCTATTCTCTCATCTGTCTTACCGAGCATGTGAATGTCCACCTCGGGGATCTTTTTCTGCAGGACTAGTGATGCTCTTCTCCAAGCTTCTTTGCCCACATCTTTGCATCTTTTATTGGTAAAGTATTTCGGCCATCAGACACCTCTTTGGAACTCACACTTTAGGGGACATTTTTTATAGCATTATCAACCCCCTAACCCTTGGGACATCATCTCCTAGAGGTCACCTACCCAATTCAACCACTTTCATATTTTTCTCCCTAAGTGTCTAGCCCAATTTCCCTTTGGCCATGTTTGTCCTTCCTCAAGCCCGTGACCGAAAGGGTTGGTCACCTTTTCTGGACTTCCAAGTCACGACCAGGTCGCTCTCTCTGTGTGCATAGGTGGCGACTGAGCCTAGAAGCTCCCTTTTTTGGAATTTGTTACGATGGATGAGACCTTCCTCTCATTTCTCGGGGTTTAGTCTTGAGAAGTTTTCCATTATGAGCCCAAGGATATTATCCTATTAACCATATGGCCTTATCCGTAAAGTCCTATAAGAACCAGGACATCTCTCAATGTGGGAAGGGTGGAGAAAGAACTAGCAAGGTTACTTTGGCATTTTGGTGGAAAAACTTGGGCAAGGAGCTTGAAAGAAAGACATATCTTCAGTTTACATCTGTAAGTTGTGATATTGCTTACTTGATTAAAAGAAAAACGTTGGATGTTTCCCTCTAATTGATTGTTTATGTAAGTTCATGTATTAATTGATAGAGAATTGGTATGATTGTGTGTTATGACATATTATCAAGCTTAGTAGCATCCTTTGTTCGTGTCTCTATCTCTGTCTTAGGTATAGGAAGAACCTAAGAGAGCTTAGCTCCTGCAGGGTGTAAAATCCCTACAGCAGGGAGGTGGCAAGGTGTTTAAGTGGTGAGAAGGTGGCAAGGCGACATCGTTGTCATACCTTGGCTCATTGCATTGTGACAACCTTTGTCGCACTCATTGCATTATCATACATTGCATTGTCAAAGCTACATTGAATTAATATTTGTGTCAATTCAATCAATATGGTTAAACGTGGCTGGTTAAGGATTTTTTAAACTCATGACAATTAAATACATGACAATATTACCAAGCATTATGCTGCAACTCCCAGAATAAAACTTCAAATGTATAACCCAATCAGGTTAAAGAAAAATGAAATATAAACCCAATGAGGTTGAGGGAAAATGAAATATAAATAATTTAGAAAATATGTTTTTAACAAAACTTTGATTATAATATACATATGAATTCAGTCAAATGCAAACTAATATGCACTCAACGACCAACTTATTCCTATATACATGCATTGAGTAAGTATAATAACTTAAGTTTGAAGATGTATTCCACGTTGCCTGCCTTATCAACGTTTAGCCCGCCCAATGCCATAAACGGACGTCGTGTAAAAAGAAAACCAGTAGACATGTTTCCATTCGTTGCACACAGAAGAAAAGGCCCCATCTATCTGTGGAGCCGCGTATAAATTACAGGATAAACTCGTTAGAGGGTCGATTAATTCGAGAAACTTTGTATGTAATAACAGCGTTCAATAGTGAGTGGGGATATTAAATATACATTCTTTCTGTTGCCAAACCAAAAAAAACAAAAACAATGTGAACTGGGAGTGGAATTGTTGCCCTGAGATAGAGGCCTTGGCTTGAGGTTAAAACAGTGCCAAATGAAATGATGCGGAGCTTGGGAGGCAACACAAATGTTCGGAAGATTCAAATATTTCACTTAATGGAGGCCTCGATTGTAAATAGTCTAACCAGAAATTTATCAAAAGTTCAACAGTTTTAAGAAAAACCATACATACTTATAAGAAAGAGATCTCTTCAACACTACTGTAAATATCTTGTCAGATTCTAAATACAAATGTTCGATGAAAACTGATAATCAGCGTGAAGAGTATTTAACAAAACCCCAGAGGCCTGTAAACACAGACTTCATTTGATTGGACAACTCCATCCATCCTTCCTTCTTTGGTTAGGGAGAGGAAAAGCAATCCATGAATTGATCGGCGCCCTGAGAGGCAACGGACAGGAATCTCTCTGCATTTCTGCGGAGGCATTCCATCTTACGCTTCTGCCGGATGCGCATGAGGAGAACGGCCGTGTCCAGGGATTCCTTCAGAAACAGGCACTCACTCACTGCCATCGTTCCACTAATATTTGCCTCCTCTTTTCCTCTTTTTTCTTCTGATGTTTTATGCTTCGCCAGCACAGGACTAAATTTGGCAGGAGCTGCCATATTATTATGTTGCCACTTCAAAACCTAACACAATTCAGACTTCCGACTATACGCGATTCGATCCGGTACCTTCGCTTGCAGTTAATTGTGTGTAAGAAAGAAAGCGAGTAATAAGAGCTGTGTGGGAGCATTGCAACTTGGAAGGGCAAAACAGGCTGCTGTTCGCAGTAGCAAATGGTTTTGCGTTTATTTATTTAATTTCGAAATCCTTCCTTATCTCGTACACCTGTTTTGCCCCGATCGTGTAACCTATCACTTTGTCAAAGTGGTGCCATGAAAACAGAAAGCGACCAGCGTGCAGAACGCATCTGACAATCGCCGACACAAGAAGATGATGTTCGTTTATTTAAATGAATTCTGTGTGCAGATTTTTTTTTGACACTAGAATGTATGTGGTTGGTGACAAGATATTGTTGGCACCAAAACAGTTATCTTCTAAAGACAACGTGGATTGCAATGTGCAATGTTCAAATGGACGGATGATGACGAGTTGCCTTCAGTGTAGTTGTATACGTCATTCTCAGATACCACGTAGACAAATCACCACTAACGAAGTGGCATCCACTTATACCACCCAACTAATATGTTTATTTTACAGCCTGAGTGGACCTAAGAGTTAAGAACATGTGTTTCATCATAAGACGTAATAAGTTATTAATTATGGTAGCCTTAAAGTTTTAATATTGCACTCCGATGACAAAATATATATATATGAAAAGCTCTAGTATTTGATTGATGTGTTTATTCTAGACCTCAAGTTTTTGTGTAAATAGAAATGAATCTACATTGAATAATTCTTCACAATAGAGTTAGGTAACACATGAGATCATGGAGGGTTAAGACAATTAGTGATCCAAGGAGGTAATAGATGGCATGCACTAGTTATTATGTTGTATTTTGTTAACAATATTTAAGGATGCGATGGTATGCGGTGGTTATGATGCAATTCTTTATTAGAGATCATGGAGGGTTAAGACAATTAGTGATTGGATGGCATGAGGTAGGTAGCATGTACTTTTGATGTGATAGCATTCTTGTCAACAAGTAGTCACCTGAGTCCTTACCAAGGAGGGAGCTTTAGAGAAAGAAGCAGTCACATACTTGAAGGGAGGTGAAAGGAATTTGGAGATGGGGCCTATCATGCACTCTTGGATAAGAACCATCTCCCTTCTAGTACCACTATCTTGGAGTATCCACATACAAATAGAGAGAAGGAGGTCTCCATTCAACAGATTGGGAAGCATGCAGATTTGGGTAAGTTTGTCATTGACTCTATTTCTTCAAATTTGGTTACTTTGAATAGTAGTGATCTTGATTTTGGGAGTTGGTCGAGTTTGGAAGTGTACAAGTCGAGGGTATCTCTAGTTCTAAGAAAAGCATTTAGAAAGCTATAGCTAGAGGGAAGGTTATCTCTAGTTCTTGTGGTGGTTCTAGGGAGGATGTTGGGTGGGGTTGATAGATGATGCATAATTTGATAAGGGAAATAGAGCCAATTTAGATGGGAATGATTTTTCAATGGTAGAGGGGGATGTGTTATCTAATGGTTTCACTAGATATAATTTAAGGTCTAGGCAAGGAGTATCTATATGTTTACACCACCAGATTGAAGGGGCATTGATGATAGTTGAGTGTAAAGGGGCTTGGGGGATTGGGAGGGGGAGAAAGTCTCGCTTGGTTGTAGCTCAAGAAAAGTAAAAGTAGGAAACAATCATCTATTGGGGGGATCCTTAGAGCAAGCTATGCCCCCATGGTGGGTGGGTCATGATATATTTGTCCTTAAATATTTAGTTTTGAGCACACCCAGAAAAATAGGCCATGAAGAGGCTTGTGGATCCTCATAAGCCTAATATATTACTTATTCAAGAGACAATGGGAGAAGGGTGTAAAGTAGTGAAAGATCTAAATGATTTGAAAAGGGTGTAAAATAGTCAAATATCTAAATGATTTGTTTTGGGAATGGGATTTTATTTTTGTTCATTTGATTGGTTGCTTTGGGGGCTTGATTTTTCGTGGAGAAAAAGGTGTTTTAGATGTACTAATACTTTGTTTCCTTACTCAAGTTTGGGTGTTGTTTTATAATCTAGGAATTGGACATGAATTTCACTATATTAAACATCTATGGTCCTTATGGTGCAAGAGTCGATTATTGGGATAGGTTTTTTCTTTGAGTTTGCTCATGCAAGGAATGATTATAGGAGTATACCTTAACTTCACATTGAATAGGGTAGATATTTAGGGTGTTATTGCCTATACATAGCCATTATTTGACCATTTTTTTAAGAAATTGGAAGCTGTGGAATTAATCGATGTTGAGCCTGTAAAATTGAAGACCGCATGGAGGGATATGAGGGTTTGAGGGGAGAGAAATGATAAGAGACATGACATGTTCCTATTGTCAAAATATTTTGTAAATGGCCAGTAAAGAATAAGGTAGTGGCTGGTGTTAGAGATGATTCTAACCATTTTTCATTTTTTCTGGATATGGCATCAATAGGGGAAAAAATCTCCAATCCATTCAAATTAATCATGGTTAGAGAAGGAATATTTTATTAGCCTCATTAAAGGGAAATGGGTCCAATTCAATGACTCTCTTAGGAGTCAACATGCAGTGAATTTGAAGAAAATACTAAGAGGGTCAAATGAGTTGCAATAAGGTGGGCCCATCAAAAGAGATTAAGGGATGCACATGAAAAACATTTCTATGGAGGCTCACTTGGAGGAATTGTATAATATGGAACTCAAAAGTATTCCTCATGAAGCCTATAAGATTGAAGTTACATCCTTGAAACAAAAGAAGAGGAGCTGACTAGAAAATAAGGAGGTTGTGTGGAGACATAAAACTAGGGATTTATGGCTTTCAAAAGGTGATGATAACACAAACTATTTTCATAGTTTTCCAAATAATAGGAAGAATATGAATACAATTTGGAAAATTTCAAAAAGTGATGGGCCAATAACGTCTAGCTTTGAGGACATTGGTTAGGCTAGGCTGGATCATTTTGGAGAAGTTTATAAGGAAGAGAGTAGGGCTACAATAGTAGAGATAGTAAAAATGATTGCCTTATTTCCCATCTTTGTGAATGAAGAAGATAACATGAGACTTTTGGAGGAGGTTTCAAAAGATGAGCTATAGGTGGTTCTTCATAGTTTTCAAAAGAACAAAATCCCTAGTTCAAATGGGTGGCCTATTGAAATCTTTTCGAGATTCTATGAGACTATAGAGAATGATTCAATAAGGGTCATTGAGGAATCCGGATCCTTAGGGAAAATGTTAGATGCTTTCAATACTACCTTCATTTATCTTATACCAAAGTCAAATAATCACAACTCTTTTGAAGAGAATAGGGCCATTTCATTGTGTAATTGCATTTACAAAAAAATAGCCAAAATTATAGCTATGAGGGTGAAAAGATTATTATTTGAATTGATCTTGAATGAGCAATTTGGATTCTTGTCAGGTAGGAAAATTCATGAGGAAATAGTAGCCCAAGAGGGACTACATACAATCAAAACCAGGAGGTTATTAGCTATGGTGTGAAATTATATTTGTCTAAAGCTTATTCTTGAGCTATTTGGTTGTATTTGAGATTGATTATGCTACATCAAGGGTTATGTGTTCACTTTGTTAATTGGGTTATGAGTTATGTTTCCACCGTGTCTTTTATTTTTCTTATCAAAGGAGTTGCCTCAAGTTTTTTCAGTCTAGGTAGGTGTATAAGGAAGGGATGTCCATTATCACTTCTTCTTTTTATTATAGTCACATAGAGGTTAAGCAAGGATCTCCTAGAGGCCAATTGGATAAGATCCTTTGATGGTATAAAGATTGGAAGAACGTTATTTTATGTCCCACATGCTTTTTGTAGATGGTATTTTGTTATTTTGTGATGGTTCTAGAAGAGATGCATTAAAGATTAAGATTATTTTAGTTTTGTATTGTACTTGCTATTAGAATGAGATCAATTTGAATAAATCCACAATTTGCTTTTTTATGGGGTCAATGAGGATGATGCTAGGGTTTCTTATCAAATGTTTCCCTTTTAGCAGATTAACTTTCAAGATGGATTGAAATATTTAGGTTTTTTCTCGAACCTAATGACATGGGATCAAAGATTAGGGTCAGTTCATTGCAAAGGTGGAGAAGAGATTATATATTTGGTGTAATAGATGGTTTTTTGAGGGAGGGAGGCTCACCTTAGTCAAATGTATAATAGAAACCATTCTTGTTTATTGGGTGTATTTGGCTTTCATTTCCAAAGGTGTTCTAGAAAAAATTAGGAAACTTAGTTTCATATTCATATGGTCTAGGAATAAGGAAAATGAGGGGATTACTTCGGTTAAATGTTGGGCAATTATTGTTCCTAAAGAGATGGGCGAGTGGGGTTTAAAAACCATACACTTGTTTGGCAGAGATTTGGCTACAAAATGTGTATGAAGGTTGATTTCTAGTAAAGGGATTTCATGTTAGGTGGTTACTCAAAAATATATTGAGTTGGACACAATGGAATATTGGATTAGGAACCCATCAAAAAGTTTTCATAGTGTCTCTATCATTTGTAAGGATATAATCCTCACATTTCCCTTGATTGGGAAGTGGCTTGTCTCAAAGGTGGGAAATCGACAAAGAATGAGGATTGGTGA
>JASDQU010103401.1:347308-361108 GCA_032191745.1 Picea mariana | reverse complement strand
AATCTGCTCAAAGGATATTTTTCGGTCCACAATTTTTCCAATCGGGAAAAGATCACTTTTGCACTCCTCAAGTTCGTTCCCCATGTTAAAGACTGGTGGGATACCTACTCTGAGCAAAGGGCCGTGGAGGAATTTGCAATTTTTTTGGTGGCCCCTACATGGGATTCCTTCTGGGACGCCATTAAAGAACAATACTACCCTGGTAGAAGCTACGAGGACCAGTGCACCAGATGGACCACCCTAGGTCAAGAAAGGGACCAGACAGTACCATACTTCACCAATATTTTCCATACCCTCTGCACCAAATTGGGTATCAAAGATTCTGAGTGTCATCTAGTGCTCAAATACTGCGGTTGTTTTCATAGATACCTTCAAATAGAAATGGAGTTCCTGGACATCGCCTCAATGAGCACAACTTATAGATACGTTGTCAAGATCGAGAAGAAATTTAAGCAGAAACGACAAGAGTTTGAATATGCAAACCCCTCATAGCCGAAGCAGGGAAAAGGAAACCCCAACCCACACAACAGGGGACCAAGTCACGATGGTCGCCCTCAGGAAAATCCATCCAAGCTGCAACACAAGAAGGGAAACGAGAATACAAAGAAGGACACGGGGAAATGGTGTGAGTACCATAAAAGTCCTTGACAAAACATCAACGAATGTCACTCCAAGAGGTCCCTCATGCCTGAGCTGAAGGCTTTCGAGTCAGAGGCCGATTCTGATTTTGAGTCAAATCCTGAAGGAGGGAAGTGAATTATCGATGTTGAACCCAGTGACGGGAACACATCTTTCACTCGCAGATGTGGGTCAAGGGGGCTCTGATCCACTTCATTGTCGACAACAGTAGTCAGAAAAACCTGATTTCAGCAAAGTTCATCAAGCGAATGAACCTACCAACGACACCCCACCTGCAACCCTACACCATCGGCTGGCTTCATCAAGGAAGAGATCTTCGTTTCAGCCAACAGTATCGTCTGTCCTACGACATCAAGCCTTTCAAAGATGAAGTATTGTGTGATATTGCTCCCCTTGAGTTTGTGATGTTCTTTTAGGACAACCNGACATCAAGCCTTTCAAAGATGAAGTATTGTGTGATATTGCTCCCCTTGAAGTTTGTGATGTTCTTTTAGGACAACCATATTTGTGGAAGCGTCATGTTGTGTATGAGTCTAGACCCCATAGTGTTATTATTACTTTGGGTAGACAATTGTACAGGATCCCAAAGGTGGCACCGCCTACTGCTATTTCTTTAATATCTGCTAAGCAATGAAATAAGGTCATTTCACAGATTGGGAAGTTTGTCTTCTTTGTGATCTTTGTTCACAGTAAGCAAAAGTTTTCCACCACATCTGTGGCCTCTACACAACACCTCTCTTTGCAGCAGAAGCAAGTGGACGGGATCGTGGAAGAATACAGAGACATCTTTGTCTCACCTAGAGGGGTATCGACACACTGCCAAGTCAAGCATCCAATTGATCTGACCCCCGACACACCTCTACCTAATGGACCAGTCTATCGATGCTCGCTGATGGAGAATGACAAAATGAGGCATCATATCCAAGAGATTCTTCAAAAGGGGCACATCAGACCCAACTCCTCCCCTTGCAGAATCCTGATTGTACTGGTGTAGAAGAAGGACAAGACTTGGCGACTCTGCATTGATTACAGAGCCTTAAACAAAATCACAGTCAGGAACCACTATCCCATTCCCAGGATTGATGACCTTCTTGACCAACTCAAGGAGGAAAATTTCTTCAGCAAGATTCACCTGAAGTCTAGCTACCACCAGGTTCCCATCGAACCAACGGATGTCTAGAAGACAACCTTCAAGTCTAAGGAAGGTCTCTACGAATGGCTAGTCATGCCCTTTGGCCTAACAAATGCACCAGCCACTTTCATGAGGTTGATAGACAATGTATTGAGACCCTTCACCAACTCCTTTGTGGTAGTATATTTGGGTGACATCCTCATCTTCAACAGAATGTGGGAGGAGCACATGCGGCATATTCAACAGGTTTTGAGCACTCTGCAACAACACAAGCTTTATGCCAACTTGGAAAAAAGCTCTATTGGCATGAACATGGTCCAATACCTGGGCTACATTGTTGATGAGCATGGGGTACATGTTGATCCAGCTAAGATCCAAATCATCCGTGACTGGCCAGCCCCGACCACACTGACCGAGCTTCGAATATTCTTAGGACTCGCCAATTTTTACCGACAGTTCGTGTTGGGATTCTCCCATTTTGCCTGGGTCCTCAGCCAGGTGACCAAGGGTGGTGGTAGGGCCAAGTTCGTGTGGGGGAAGGAGCAACAACGAGCATTCGAAGATCTGAAACATCGTCTATGCTCAGCTCCAATATTCTCCTTGCTCGATCTGCAACAACCATTCGAGATTGAGACTAATGCATCTGACTATGTTGTGGGTGCAACTCTCACTCAGTACGGGCATCTGGTGGCATACCATAGTGAGACACTCTCTGATATTTTCCGTAAATACCCCACCTATGACAAGGAAATGTATTCCATTATACAAGCCTGCCATCAATGGAAACATTACATTCTGGGGACGGATCAGATGATCATACACACTGATCACAAGCCTCTGCAGTTCATACAAACATAGAGGAAATTGCAGAACGACTGCCATCAAAAGTGGTCCACCTACCTACATCAGTTCCATCTCAACATCAAGTATAAGACAGGTATCTCCAATCGTGTCGTTGACTGCCTCAGTCGGCCTACTGTGGTTGCACTTACCACTGTGCTCCATTCCTGTGGACATGAAACATCGGAGTGGCCCCAACTTTACCAGCACGATCCAGAATTCGCCACCACATATCATCTCTTGGGTACATGCGTCACTGTCATTGATTTTCACATTGAGGTTGAACTCTTATGCCACCTGGGCCATCTCTGTGTTCCTACAAGTGAGCATGCAAAGCTGATTTGGGAAGCCCAGTACAGTCGGATGGCAGGACATTTTGGCGTAGAGAAAACTATGGTCGTCCTTCAGAAACATTTTTATTGGCCAAAACTTTGACTGGAAGTCAGTGAGTATATTAGATCTTGCACTGTCTGCGTCATTTCCAAGCCGACCATCAAGAAGCAAGGCTTCTACACCCCTATGCCTATTCCTGAGAAGCCGTGGGATTCCATCTCCATGGATTACATGTTTGGTTTGTCGTCCACCAAGCACAGAAGTGGCTACGTGTTTGTGGTCGTTGATCGGTTTTCGAAGATGGCCATCCTCAGAGCCTGTAGAAGACTGTCACATCGGCAGATACTACCAATCTCTTCTTCGAACGAGTTTGGGTTCACTTTGGGATACCACAGACCATCATCTCCAACCAAAACAACAGGTTCCCCAACACCTTTTGGTTGAGTCTCTGGTCTATGTTGGACACCAAGCTCACAAAATCCACTTCTTTCCACCCCTAAACCGATGGCCAAACCGAGGTCATCAATCGTATGATTGTGCACATTCTGTGCATGTACAATTATAAGCATCTTTGTACATGGGACGAGAGTCTCCCATATGTCCAACACAGTTACAACAGGGCTCTCCATAGTTCCACTGGCCATAGCTCATTTCAGGTGGGTCTGAGATTCCAACCCTTGGGACCCATTGATGTTGCACTTCCTCTTGCCACTGCAGAAACAAAATCTTCCCCTGATTAGTATGCGGTCAACAAAGCCACCAGATTCATTGAGCGGATTCAACACATCCTCCAACAGGTCCAGGAGATTTTGCAGAATTCCAATGCTAAGTACAAGCAACGCCATGATAAACACAGGGTACCACACCAGTTTCAGGTTGGCAACAAAGTCTGGTTACATTTTTAGAAGGAGCATCTCACCGGACCCCATCGAAAGCTTCGACGACTTTGTTATGGGTCTTACACTATCACCAAGGTTGTGAGTAGCAATGCTTTTGAGCTCAACACTCCACCCTTCCTTGGTCTGCATCCAGTCTTCAACGTGAACCTCCTTCGGCCATATTTTCCACCATTATTGGACACCTCTGAGATCGCCGAACAATTGGCACCATTAGAGCTCAACCCTAACTGCATGGAGCAAGCATCCACCAATTAGATAGTGGACACACAGGTCAAGGGAACTCACCAACAGTAGATCCAGGTTTATCGGGTTGTCAAGGCATGACAACTCCTACACCAAGGCAAGTGGCTCACCCGGGGCCAAATCTAGTATAAGTTTCCTCACCTGATGGGGGAACTCAACGAAATGGAGAACATTGCTTCCTAAGGGGGGAGGATTGATCCAGATGGATATTGGTGGCCACCCACCTATTCCAATTGGCTCCTCGTGTTTATTTTTGTTCAACATGTCTTTCAGTATTGTTTTATAATTGTGAGTTCTACACTTATGGGGTTGTCTGAAGTCTCACACATTATCCAGGTGGATACGGGTGGCCTCTCACCTAATCCAACTAGCCTATTTTGTATGTTTTCATGTCAGCACATCTTGTTGTACTTTTAGGGCTGTTTTGGGGCCCTAAACATTGTTTTTTTGGCTCGTCATAGTCATATTGTAGACAAAGTCAAAGTCTGACGAGGGAATGTGTAGTTCTCTGAAAGACCTTTCTAACGTGCTATCATGTGCCTAAAACAGAGGTCGTATGCAAAAGTTATGAACCTAGGAAGTTGAGGTACCAAATTACACCAACTTACCCATAGGGCCCACATAACTTTTGGTGTTTCACTTTCTAGGGTTAGGTTTTTGGATGTCTAGGGTTTTGACATTCATGAGTAATATGAAAAGGGCCTATGGAGCCTCATTGTAATCCATTCTGCTCGGACAGATGCACGTAGCAGCCACATCTCTTCTCATAGATAACTACCACCATTCGAGTTCTGCAGTTTTACAGTTTCAACCTATTTCATTATTTAATAGAAGATATTGTTCACTGAATATTTGTGTTATTCTTCCTATCTCTGTGTTTATGATATTCATTTTGTAATCAGTTCATTATGCTCCTAAATCCGGATCAACAACAAATATATCAACAAAACATTGATTTAGAAAAGGAAAACAACTAATATTGATTGAGGAAACAAAGGGAATTGAAGATAAAGAGAAATGAATGTGACAACTCACTATCCATTTTTTTAGTGACTTCTTAACACTTCCTTCATGCTCATTAAAATGTAATATTAAAATTTGTCAATACAATATGTACATGAGAAATCTAATTTCTATTGAATCTGGAGTAAGAGTTTTATGTAAATCTATGTGTCATGTGATTGATTAATCTATGATTTCCTTGAGAAATTATATGCATAGTTTTATTTCATAGATTTAAAACTTACAAGATAGATCTAAGTTGATATTAATACTTTGAAGTAGCTAAATTTAATTAATAAAAAATTCAAAATGGAACATTAAAATGTAACAAATAATAAATTTAATTTAATCTAATTTTTATAAATGATTAAACTTATTAATAAAATTTGGGAAAGTAAACATATAAAAAGAAAAAAATAAATAAAAGTTTAAGTAAAATTTAGAAAAGAAACATTAAAAAACAAATAAATTAAAACAATTTTTAAAAAAATTAATTAAAATTTTATAAAATAATATAAAATATAAACTTTATCATTACATTTAATATATATATATATATATATAAATTAAATAATACTAAATCAAAACAAACACCATGTTTTGAATATCTCATTATATTTAGTAAAACAAAAAGTCTTCACCAAAGTTGAATTTGATGTAACCACTTCCCGAAATAACGGAATTTAAGAAATAGTCTGCGCATTTCCTTTCCGGTGCATTTTACTTTAATAACTGAAGTTTGACGATGTATTCCACGTTGCCTGCCTCGTCACGTTCAGCCCACCGAATGCCATAAACCGACTTCCCCTCCTGTTAAGCCAAAACCAGCATACATGTTTCCGTTCGCCGCACACAGAAGAAAAGCCGCCATGTTTCCGTTCGCCATAAACTGACTTCSCCTTCTGTAAAGCTAAAACCAGCAGACATTTTTCCGTTCGCCGCACACAGAAGAAAAGACGCCTTCTATCTGTGGAGCCGCGTATAAATTACGGCGTAAACTCGTCAAAGGGTCGATTAATTCGAGAAGATTCGTATGTACTAACAGCGTTTCAATAGCAATATAGCAGGATTTTGCCAGCGTTGTGAGTGAGAATATTAAATATACATTCCTTCTGTTTTGAGTTTAGAGAAAAACGAGAATGTCTACTGTGGCAATATTGTGGTGTGAGGAGTTTAAGAAGCTGCGTGATCGCACCCCACAAAAGGAGGAGCAGCGGAAGGGAGTTTCGAGTAGCGTGCAGTCGGCGGCCTTGACATCGCAGTCAACAAGTCATCAGTTGGAGTTAATGGCAGGAGAGGAGAATGCTCTTGCTGCTCATTTTGGAAGATGGTTACCCTCTTCTTCGGCCGTCAATAAGATGATGGATTGCTTCTGTCCTTGATCACTTACAGACCGCTCTCTCTGGGTGTCATGTCTTTGGATAATTTGGGTATAGATCGTTGTAGCATCTATGTAATACATATATGTTTGATATGTTAATGGGAATGGGAGAGCGAAGTGACAAGCCTTGTACAGAATATAATCAAATTGAATTTTGTATAGATTTAATTTTATAATGAAATAACTTAATTTGATTCTGTTTCTACCCCCATTGATACACAGAGATATGCCTGGATAAGGATGCATAGACAGAGATCATAAGGAAGCCATATCCATAAGGATCCGAGATATACAGAGATCTGGTCTAATAGATATTCCCCTATTTTAGAGGAAGATCCTATTGAAAGCATGCATAAACATACAACCAAAAACCTATTGAAAGCAAAGTGACCCGCCCAGAACAGAGTTGTTTTTTTCATGACAAGTTGTTTTTTTTTTTTTTTTCATTTATATTGTTTTCTTAGTGAACAATATCCAACTTACTAAGTAATAATATTAAATATTATACGTAGTAAGATCCTATTTAAAAGCAATTCAGACCTTATGGTTTATAATCCACCTTCAGCAACAATATCTAACTTGCTAAGCAACAACATTGAATACTATAGAGAATAAAAACAGATCGGAAAGCAATTGAGATCCTTTAATCTATAATCCACCTTCCTTCAGCAGCATTGAATGCTAAGCAGGCTGAATATTGGCCGCCTACAATACCATAGCATTGATATTTGTGACACAGATAATGAAAACGCACCCACTTTGACCTTATTTGCACAATCTATTATTTCAATTTTGTTTTACTACAAAAATAAACATATTTCTTAAATACAAAATGCGGTTTATTGGCGGGCTACGCTAATCAATAACGGACAGACTCGCATGTTTTTCTCAGAGCTTCAGCTCATTGATTTGGGACAGAAAGGTGAAGAAGCCGTAGTTGGTTCTGAAGTGGTAGCGACAAAAACGCAGAGTTTTGTTGTGCACAGTAGGCTTGAGGTCAAGGCAGTGCCAAATGAAAAGATGCCGAGCTTGGGAGGCAAAACAAATGTTCAGAAGATTCAAATATTTCACTTAATGGAGGCCCTCGATTGTAAATAGTTTGATGTGTCTGTCAGATCTACTTCTAAGGTCGCACGGAAGGAGTTATGTCTACCATGAACGAATCAATAGATTACAAAATCAGTTCTGTTTACGATCAACAAATGTCTTGTTATTGCCTCCAGAGTATGGGTTCAGTTCTTTGTTTGTTTTTTAACAGTTTCGTCTGCGAATTCTTTCCTCAACAAGTTCAACCCAACAGCAGAGGGCGAGTCAATTCAAGGAGGGTTTGTAAGAGAAAAGAAATTAGTTACAAGGGGAGAATCGCACTCAGGAACAGAGTAGCGATTCATGGCTAGGCTTTTGCTAAGCAGATTCCAATCAAACCCAGAGGTCACGAACTGAGATAGAGCAGGGTTTTCTGGAAAATATGGAGCTCTAATAGGGACAAAATCGTCTAGAAAGGGAGGTATCTGTAAAATGGGCCATTTTTTTGCCCTAGGTGACCATTTCCCTTCTGGCCCAATTTCAATAGAAGAAGAAGGTCACTAGGAAGGTTTTTTTCCAGAGGAATAAGTTAAATGATCGTGGTTTCTTTGTGTTCAAATAATAAAGGGAAATCATTTCTTCTTAATAATAGCGATGAGGTTCAAATCTATGGACGCTTTGCTTGCCTAAACTAATAAAGGGAATGTGCTTTAAATTTATATTTAGACCAGAAATTTGTTAAGTTCAACAGTTGTAAGAAAAACCATACATACTTACTAGAAATAGATCTCTTCAACACTACTGTAAATACCTTGTCAGATTCTAAAGACAAATTTTCGTTGAAAACTGATTATTCATATGATAATCAGCGTGAAGAGTATTTAACAAAAACCAAAGGCCTGTAAACACAAACTTCATTTGATTGGACAACTCCATCCTTCCTTGATTAGGGAAAGGAAAATAAATCCATGAATTGATCGGCGCCCTGAGAGGCAACGGACAGGAATCTCTTTACATTTCTGCGGAGGCACTCCATCTTGCGTTTCTGCCGGATGCGCATGAGGAGAACGGCCGTGTCCAGGGACTCCTTCAGAAACAGGCACTCACTCACCGCCATCGTTCCACTCATATTTGCCTCCTCTTTTTTCTTCTGATGTTTTATGCTTCGCCAGCATAGGAATAAATTCGGCAGGAGCTGCCATATTATTATGTTGCCACTTCAAAATCTAAAGCAATTCAGACTTTCAACTATACGCGATTCGATCCGGTACCTTAGCCTTCGCTTGCAGTTCATTGTGTGTAAGAAAGAGAGCGAGTAAAAAAGGCTGTGTGGGAGCATTGCAACTTGGAAGGGCAAAACAGGTTGTTGTTCTCAGTAGCAAATGGTTTTGCGTCTATTTATTTAATTTCGAAACCCTTCCTTATCTCGTACACCTGTTTTGCCCCGATCGTGTAACCTATCACTTCGTTTACTGGTACGATGCAGCAGTAATAAACAAGTTTATTACTAGCATACCCCCAAAGCCCTGGAAAGGGAAAGCCTAACAAAAGTAAACTAGCATATTTTTTTAAGGGGGAATGGGAATGTTAAATGTCCAAGTAATTTGAGGGGTTTGACCATTCAGTTTTATTGGGCAGACAAACAATGTTTGACATTGTAATTTTTTACTTCAATTCTTTCTACTTATTTAAACATGTGTCTATTACAAATCTATAAAAAATATACATACCTTAACCTCCTTTGAATCTGTAATCTTTTAAGAAGAAACACATGTTCCTAATCATTAGACCCACTCAAACTCTATTATATATATATATATAAAAGATAATAATATTATAAAATTTAATATATATTAAGTTTATAAAATTTAACATGTAATAATAGTGTTATAAAATTTAATATATAATAAATTTATAAAATTTAATATATAATAAATGTATTGTTATTTATGTAATAATATATACAAAATTATATTTTTCTTACATCAAATTTATATATAATAAGTTTAATGTTATTTATGTAATAATATGAACAAGTTTATAATATTTTTTATTTTTTTATATTATATGCAGCATTTAGAAATTACAAATTTATTATCACTCAATTTCATATTTAATAGATAATCAGGTACAACTCACTTGGAGGAGTTTGACATTCTCTTTGCAACGTCAACTTACCCAAGTTTTATGTTCCATCAGTACAACTCTCAACAAGTGTCCAAATTTTTATGTTTCATCAGTGCAACTCTCAACAAGTGTCCAACCTCCTTACCGTTAGCTTTCCTAAACAACTGTACAACAGAACCATTTTTAAAATCTTGCTTATCTTCACCTAGTTCTTTGGATATCTCTAGTTCTATCCTCGAGCTACTGTTCAACAATAAGCACATAATAGTTTAAAGATAATAGTGTTTATTAAAAGTTGTGTACACTCATTGATTTCTCCTGCAAGGCTTTGCTAATAACCTAAGAAGTCACTTTAATTGAAACACATTCACATCCTTGCATGCTTTATTTGATATGACCTTAGTTGGATCGCTCTCATGGATATTTTAAAAATAGTTAGCCTTCTTCGATATGACAAAATATTTATACATTAAAACCAAAACTTAAAGTGTTTCCATTTTACATTAAAAACCTGTCATGAATTCAATGAAAAGATAATTGAAAATATTGAAACAATGGGTTATTACTTTATTTATAAATATAAATGATTGAAAAGAGAACTTTATTTCCAAATATAAATGATTGAAAAGAGAACTTTATTTCCAAATATAAATGATTGAAAAGAGAGAAACAATGTTTTGTGAATATTGAAAAAGAGAGAATATGTATTTATAACTTGCAGATAATTAATCATCATATCTCCTACTTCACATAGAGAGAGACAATGTTTTGTGAATATTGAAAGAGAGAGAATATGTATTTATAACTTGCAGATAATTATTCATCATATCACCTATGTTTGCCTTATTTTTTTCTATAATAAATAATTGCAAAAATCTAGAGTAAAAGTCCACATTGTAAACACACATAAATTTTATTATACAACCTTAAGAATAATGACAAAACAATGTGGATACCTTATAAGAGTGAACTAAGTTTGGTCTATATTTAGGTTTTATTTCTTAAGTTTACCAAATAAACATAACCTTGAAAACAACTCCAACAACGTCATGTGTTAATGCTTGATACTTGTGATAATGCTTGACATGACAAGTTTGTATGATAGATATACTTTGTAATCACATTCATGCGGGTTCACTTTGACAACGTTTAAAATCCGTAGTTTTTAAAGTTATTACATGGATTTTGCTAACGTTTTTGACTAATCATAATTAAAATTTTGTCATTCATTAGTACATGTTATAAAAATTCACATTATCCACACAATTCATGTGGTTTGCATTAACAATACATATATCACATATCACCAAGTTATATTACATAATAAATATATTTAAAATGTTGTCATATTCTATACATTCATTCAAAAATCTTACAACCATTTTGCAATATTTTATAGTAAATATATTTGAAATATTCATTCAAAGATGTTACAACCATCTTAAAAACACAAATTCCTTTTACATAAAAATATATGCAGCCAAGTTATTAGGACAATAATATTTTGTATATGCTAATAAAAAAATTAGATTACAAGTTATTAGGACAATAATATTTTGTATATGCCAATTAAAAAAATAGATTAATTATAATAGTAATTATGCAAACTCTCTTACATTTAACTTAAAAAATAATTTGAATGTTTACAATATATATTTCTACTTAAAAAAAACTAATTTGAATCTCTTATATTTAACTTTAGAAACTAATTTGAATGTTTACAATATTATGATATCTTTAAATTAATTATACAAAAAAATTTATTTATATTTCAAATTTTATTAAAATTTCAAATCATTTTTATAACACTATTTTCATAATTTTGGAAATTTAATAATAAATCATGAAATATCATATGCTTATTCATTTATTTAAAAACAATATTTATTATATAAATAAATTTATTCCACAATTCATAATATTAATTTTAAATTAAATTTATTAAATAATAACAAAATACATTTTACAATGGGGGTATGTAAAATCGTTGGGAGAGGGAGTTTCATACACCAATTTGGTGTGGTCCTGAGCATGAAAATATATTATTATTATTATTATTATTATTATTATTATTATTATTATTATTATTATATTTCAAATCATTTTTATAACCAATTTATCATAAAAGAGTATCATTCCATATATCCACCTTGAATTGCATTTATTACACAACAAAACATATTCTACAACACTATAATAAAGAAGATTGTAATAAAGAAGATGTTTAACTATAAGCTACAACACTATAATAAAACACTATAATAAAGAAGATGTTTAACTTTTTTTTTTTGTTAGTAAGAGATTTTATATATAAAGAGCCTTCAAAATCCAGACCAAAGTTGCAGAAGCTTGAAAACAACTGTGTTGTAGTTACTGAACTACCCCAAGAAAGGGGAAACTAGTTCAGCCAGCCGACTAAGTCTAGCATTTTACAGTCTAACAGTCTTAGATAAACAGAGCTAATCTGACTAGGCTACAACTAAGAAGATAAACTATTGAAAAGATCAAATCCCCAGAGGGGTCAGACACTTGGCAAATAACCTGGCCAGGTGGCTTGGTATGCCGCGTTCCAAGGTTCCTCTTCGACGGGCATCCCTTTCCCTTCCATTTGCATGTCAGCATCCAAGTTGCCCCCTTCCAGGTTAGCAGCTAGCAGGGTCTGGATGGATTGTGCGCGTGGACGCCCATAACTGCCGCATCCTCCGTGTCCCCGTGCGTGGCCTGCACCAAGTCGCCACCTTCTGGTTGTTGCACCTATTCATTCCTATCGACGGGCTATGCATGGGGCATCTATGTTGCTACATCGGCTTCTGAAGTGGAGTGGAAAGCCCCCTGTAAGGTGGAAAGGATCTGAAGGAGAGCCGAGGTTTTCCCATCCAATAGCTGCAGTCGGAAATGAAGGTCCTCCAATCCTTATCGGATCTCAAAAACTAGCCCATAGAGGATGGCCAGGCTGTCCTGCAGCTCGGGATGGAGTCGGTGGAAGAGTGCGGCCTGTGTTGGGCGTTCCGAAGAAAGGGTGGCGCCTCCAAGGGTGGGCAGGAGGGGCAGGCTACCGGTGCAACAAAAGGCTCGTTGGCTAGGGAATTCGAAAGAACTGCGGGAAATCGTGAGAGAGATCCCAGTGAGTTGTCGGTGATGACCAGACCTTCAAACCGGGAGGCAGGCGGGGTGGAGGAGGCGAGAGGTTCCAGCTCGGGTTGTGAGGGCTGCGAGAAGTGCATAGAGGGCGAGCCAAGGGGAGAAACAAAGAGATCCTCTCCTTGGCCTCCCTCTTTATCGTGGCATTCTGCACTCGCAGGGAAGGAAAAACTGAGAGGAGAGTCCCGGATGGACGTGGAGAGCCTGGAGAAGTCCGAAGGCAGTGAGCTCCATGAAGGATGGAAACCAAAGTAAGCTAGGTCTAGGTGGCTGAGGGATAAGAGGGTCGGGACGCATGCAGGGGTTAATGTCGCCTGCAAACAGAGAAGCCATGGAGGAAACAGCAATGGGAGTCGGACACACCAACGTTAATGGTACAACGGACGTCGTGAAGGCATTTAAATGCATGGATTAGGCAGTGGGTCTTGGCATGAGCCTTGCACATGGTCCCCTATCGTGCTGGCCTGTACTCTCCTCCTCATCACACCATGTGGCCTGCACTAACACCCCATCTGGGGGTTTGTCCACTACCGCAACCTTACGAATGCATTGCTGGAGAATAGGGTGTGCAGGGTTGAGGGACGTTTTGCACAGGAGATCCGGTCCGTCCCAATTAGTCCCCAGATTAGCCAATTCGACCGCTACTTGGTTCACCTTTCGCCTGATATGTGTAGGTATAAAGGCCTGATTGGGTTGCAAAAGATCCACTATAGTCTTTAGCCCATGTGAGAGTCTCCAGCTGGGTGAGATTCTTTCCAAGTCCGCTCCTTTTAAGATTCTGCTGAAGAGATTGATAATGATTTGGGAATCGCCTTCTACAATCAGCTTGGTGAAGCTATTCTCAATGGCTAATTGCAGTCCTCTGGTGAGCCCCCAAAGTTCCACTGCATTGTTCGTAGTGTGACCAAGGGAGCCTGCGTTAATGAGAAGGATGTGTCCATGATGGTTGCGGAAGACCACTCCATAACCCGCTGCTCCTGGGTTGCCTTTGGAGGCCCCATCAAAATTGAGCTTGACGAAGCCACCCGGGGGGGGGG
>JASDQU010103401.1:291652-327272 GCA_032191745.1 Picea mariana | reverse complement strand
GGAGGAGGAAGCTTGGATTTAGCTCCTGCCGAACGAACTAACTCTTTAAAGGCGTCCAATGGATCTTCCTCAGTCTCGGCAATCGGATTTGAAGCCATCTTGGCTGGACGGCGACCACCTGGGCTACCACTGATCTGGAATGCGTGCGCGCAGGAGGGCCACGCTGGGAACGCAGAATCGCGCCCTGTATGGCGAGAGGGCGATGGGAACCTGGAACAGCAGCTTCTATCGGATCTCAGCGTACCTGCAAAAAGCTGTCCCAAAGTCTCTCAGGAACCGGGACCAGTCAAAGAAGATGACTTTCAGCCAGTATTGAACCGACGAAGGCACCCAAGGCGAAAGGATCCGACTCCCCAGGCTCCAAAGGCCACTCATCCAACAGCGGCAACTCTAGAAAACAAAAACAGCTTTGATGCGTTGAAGGATGATGAAGCCCCAGTTCTCGAAGCAACAGAAGAGAAGGAAGACCCACCGGCAAACGAAAGCCTTCCRGWCTCCACCCCCCCAGGCCCGGTAGMAGMGAGRGAATTTCGGGCTCCAGTCCCGGACCCCTCTGCCTCGGCAGGTCTRACTGTTTCAGTCCCATCTCGCGATTCTGTGGAAAACTTCTGAATCTGATGACATTTCAGTACCGTCTCCTCCCCTTACCCGAGGACGAAAGACCAACAAAGCACGCAGAGAAAAGGAGGCGGCCTCCAACATTTCTTCAGGCTCTCAGAAAAAGCTGGACCCCTTCATTAAGAGGAAAATCCCACCCCCCTCCGGTTAATGTATTGCTTATGTCTTTTATTATGCTCACAGTTTGTGAGAATTTATACATGTATGCAAGCTTTGTCATTTTTTCGAATTAGCTCAAGAAGTAGATGGGATTGGTTTCCCAAGGCATTCATAAGAAGGTTGGCAGCACTGTTAGAGGTCACCAACCTTCTTCAAAGTTGTAACCTTCTGATTCAGGCATGCCAGAATGCCGCCTAATACAACATAATCGTCCCTGTTAAAAAAAAAAATATTTAGTGATAATATTTAGTGAGAAAAGAATCAATGAAACAAAAATAATATAGAGAAATGAATAGTGTAAATATTTTTCCAAGTATATCCTAAAAACAAAAAATTTAGATATCATCTAATTACAATTTGATATGAAAATGCAATAAAATAGATGACAACTTTTATTATCATCATTAATGGCTAATAAATACAAAATCGTGTCATTGATGTTAGCTAGAACTAATTTTACATTAATTATTTGTAAGATAAATTATATATATCTTCTCAAATAAGGGAAGACCTAGATATTCCTCACATTATATTTTAAATATGCAATGAGTTCAAAAACTAAATATAGTTGAAAATTGTAAACTTGTAAACATGAGAGTTGTCTATTTTGGTGTCAATTTAAATTCTCACATGAATTAAAGTATTGCTTGATCTTGGGAAAAATGCTACTTCTTTCTCTTAGGAAGAAAACTAAGGTTTTTAAGTCCTGTGACAAAAGATGGGAAAT
Source organism: Picea mariana (assembly GCA_032191745.1). Classification (NCBI taxonomy): domain Eukaryota; kingdom Viridiplantae; phylum Streptophyta; class Pinopsida; order Pinales; family Pinaceae; genus Picea; species Picea mariana. The sequence continues at coordinate 325,768 of JASDQU010103401.1, read as the reverse complement.
AATAGCACGTAGGGGGATTGGCAAGATAAAGGGTTTAGGGTCAAAGCCGAGGGAAATTTCATAATGGAATGCAGAGAATGGAGCCTTAGCAACGACACTTGTAACACTTTGTAAGGGTTTGTAACTGCCAGAAAACAAATTAAAGGGCACACTAAAAGGAATAAAACCACGAATATTGCATGTTCATTGTGCGAGCCTTCTTGTAATGGAGGTTGTACATTGTGCGATCCTTCTTGTAACAGAGGTTGAGGTTTGATGGGTGAATACTCAAGAGCCATGGAGTCCAAATTTTGGGGCCATTCCGGTGATACAAAGATCCATTGTTGATGGCGCAACATGATTGTTGAAAATGCTCGCCTAATAGAGGCCAATCCAGACCTTGATTCATCGCCATGCATATGGATTTTGAACCTCGAGGTGGAACTGGTGGGTGCCTTGTTCGAAACCAATTCAAGTGTGACGAGCTTGCTTTCAGATAGAGTTGGACATAAAAAAAGAGTACCCTGAGTGCATATTGACTAGTTGGATTCAAAATATCGACTAGCTACAAGGAATAACAAGTTAGGCTTCATAATACCACAAATTGTATGCTCCTCTTGCACTCATGTTCGTCTACTCAGCCAAGAAAGCAACCAGACACATAATAGACACTTGAATAGTTCTTTTTAATATCACGTGTCAAAGTGTATAGTCAAATAATGTGTACTTGGATAGTAATTTTTAATGTCACGTGATAATATGGCCATTGTATGTTGTATGTCACTTGCATTGCTAGGTGTAAGCGTGTGTGTTGCACTAAACAAAATAGTGTTGCCACTTGGTAAACAAAAAACTAATGAACAAATAAATAGGTTACTTGCCTAAAGAATAATAATTTTATTAATTAAAATTTGCAAAGTATTTTAGTCGTGGTTGTCGTGGCCTGCATATCATAAGCTCTGGCCATGGTATCCTGCAGCCTGCCTACTCTGAGTATGATATTTAGTATTATCTCTACGTACTTTTAGAATTTTATTAAAAACAATTAAAAAATAAAACTAAAATTACAATAAAAAAAAATATTTCCATGATGAAAATATCATTCATCACCCTCCCTCATAAATTACAATGTATTCGCTGAAAGAAATTTGATGTGCAAGTATCAATCCTCATTGACAAAATGATTTGGCAATGATTCTAGTATCTAAATCTAAAAATAAAACTACCTAATAGATAACCTTCAAGCAAGAAGTTGTTGGGATATCAAATGGGAATTGCAAGCCATTAAATAGGCATTCATTACTTTTACTTTAATTCTCATTATGAGCTGGTGAGGCTCAACACTCAAAACATAAATCCTAGCTTGTACAAGTCAAAGTAGGACTGCAGATAAGGATAAGGACATTCCACATACTAATGGATTGGTTGATGACCTTGCTAATATTTCAACGGAAAAAGTGAATAGTGCAGTTCAATGGATTGGTGTTGCATTAACCACTGACTTGGCATCTATATCTATAATCAAAAAATATGGATTTAACTATTCTTTCAAGAACTCCCCAAAAAAAGGATCGTCAATTAAATTATTATGACATTATATATTATACTTTGGTATATATCCACCATCTTATAAGAATTGAATCTATATACCAATTTCCTTTCCCCATAGACATATTGCAAGGCCATATTTATGTATTTGTCATTGTTGTAATGCGAGGAAATATTTATTTATTTGCATGAAAAGCGAAGAAATACCATGGTTTGTCAGATTTCATTTCTAGTTTTCTCCTCTGTACTGGTCTTTCTCACAAAAAATTACTAATTTTATCATTTATTTATATGAATATTCTATCTTAATTGTTTCATCCATCCCAATCGTGTTGAGTTGCCACATGTTTGTCAAGCCACTGGAAGATGGTTGTGGTCTCCACGTCATTACTCTAGAGGATATCTACAGTAATGATGCAGAGACAAAAACCGTCTGCCATTGGCTCAACAAAAATTTGTCATCGCAAACTTGCGATAAATAATTTATCAGTCAGATTGATCCAATCCCTTATGGGCTGATGGAATTGGATTAATATGATTACTTGTTTTTTAATAACTGTAAAATATATGTGTACAGTGATCGCTTGTATGTGGTCATCAATAAACGCACTCCACACTGTCATGTCTCTCTTTAAATTCCAGTGGTTGCATCACTCGACTTCAATCTGCGAACCTGAAGGACTCAAAACCCTTGCCTCACGGTCTACATCCAGAAGGATTGGATTAATCTGATAACTTATTTATCACAGGTTTGCGATGGAAAATATTTCTCCGGGTCATCGCCATAGCTTTACAACCCATAATCTTGGGCATATAAAGGAAGATATGCTAGACACCAACTTGCTAGAAAAACTTGATCGTTTGAAGAGAAAAAATTATGGTTTTTTGCTTTAGCGTGTTGAGTCTCTTGCTTCTTCTCTTGATAACTATGCATGTGGTTTCTAAGAAGGTATGTTTCTATATCAAATTTCTCGCTAATAGTTAATTACAAATTTTCTGGTTCTTGAGATATTCATGAGCCAAAATAATTAGTAAGTCTTGAAAAGGCTTTGTAATTGCAGAGGATCCTTTCTATGATATTTCTTTTAATTAAAGAAGGAAAATATGAGAGCTAAGAAATTATCTTTTATTAGGTTCGAATCTTGAAAATCTGGAAACTTAAAACGTTAAAGAGAGATCTGGTAAATACCTTCATCCCTTGGTTTATTAGGTCTGAATCTTGAAAATATGGAAACGTTAAAGAGATATCTAGTAACTACAAATAATCCCTTCATGAAAATTATATACTTGGTTTGGTTTATGAGATGGCCTCAACCACGGTGATGAAGAAATGCTCTCTTCTTCAAAAGGAAGGGATGACTTGGGAGAGATGAAGCACATTTTAATATGAATTTAGTTGAACATTAAAGATAACAACTTAAAAAATATGTCAAAGGAAAAGAAATGGCCTCACAGAACACTAAAGAGATGGCCTCAAAAACTCCATAAAGGAAAAGAAAGAATGGAAGAGCATATAACTGGCTTTAATCTTTCTCATCAAGATACCATGTACCATGTAGTTCAAGGTCTTATAATTGATCCCTATGAGAATATGAAGCTTTGGAAAAAAACTCCATTCTAAAAAAGTTGGCTTAGACATCCAACGCGTAGGAGCATAAATCTCAACAACTTCTTTAAATACCCAAAACCCACGATACACTCTCCATTACAATCTCCCTCTTTCTCCACCAATTACATTAGAGCGTTCCATTGCCAGGCTTGGACATAGGCTCTGTTTTCAATCCTGAAAGATCTTATGAAGAGATACAATCTCTATTCCCTCAATCGCTATATGGTGACTACAAGGATTGACATGTCTTTGTAAACAAATACCTTAAAGCAACAACATAATAAATCCAAGATTTTCTCCACTCATGCAAAGATAAATCAGTGTTTTTGAATAAATCATATTTATTTAGATATCGACTTCATCCTCTTTTTTTAATATATTTTTAGGAAGCAGGGTAAAATTCGTTGTAACTCATGGCATGGCTCATGGCATATTCTTTCAACAGTTATATTATCGATGCATTATAAATTATATTTTATATTTTTTTCATAGATGACCATCCAGACAGGCGCAAAACAAACAAGTGTTGACGTCCTTTCAGAGTGGCTGCATGCATGCCTTGTGGAATCCAATGGAAAATCTTGGCAGGACAAATCATGTACTTACGCAGACACCTTATTGTTCGGGGTCTTTCTATGAATCAGATGGATCATCCCCATGATGAAGGCAGAGTGGTCATGAAAGGAGGTAGACCTTCCCACCACCGCCCAGTCTATTCATCATAAATTCTCCTCTTCGTGTTCTCCTCAACTAAGTCGCAACATAAGTGTCAGGTTGATTGGCACCCAATACACTCAATTGCATGACCACCATGTCTAGATCTCCCTCAACGGTCTCAATCCTACACTCAATTGCATGACCACCATGTCTAGATCTCCTTCAACGGTCTCAATCCTACACTCAATTGCATGACCACCATGTCTAGAGCTCCCTCAACGATCTCAATCCTATAGATACACAACAACTTATTAACAAAGAAACATGTCACAAATCACAATCTGATGTTCTTATATGGTTTAAACGGAGCTCAGTTCTGGGTACAAAGAAACATATTATCTTCTTACTATAATATGTTTTCCATGATTTTTGGGTTACCCTCATGTATTGTACTCACTTTTAGAAGGATTATTTTTGGCAAATGTGAATAGAGAGCTGCCAGAAAAGGGTGTGGGCATCAACAAGGAAAATGTGAACTGTCTCGATTCTTCCAAGCTTGTTTCGAATCCTTGTAGGGAGACAAATTTATCCCCTTCGATACCACAAAGAAATTGACCACAATTCAACATGCTGGATTTTCCAAGGAAATCTACGGTCATTCCTTGAGATTATTGCCTGCAGATTTTCAATTATAGGGTGTCATCTAGCATGGCTTTGACTCTATTATTTCTCATGCCGATCACAGACTCAACAATCAATCTTTCAGCTTCGGTGGGGTGGCTCTGTATGGACCTATCACTGAGAGAGAAAGCCTTTGAAATAAGCAACGACGTCAAGATCCAGGTGGACAAGGATTCGAAATTTGTCTCTTGTGCTGCATGGCCTCTCTCGTTGATAAAGAGTCTTTCAGGGTGGTACGCCACATATTTATCTTCTATTTCAATTTGTTGTATGCCATTTTGGGTTAGTTTGATCAATTTTTTTAAGATTTTCATTGTGAATAGGTTGGAGGGATAGATTATCGTGTATCGTTGGGGCACAAGGACATCCTGAAATTTGCCACACAAATCGTAACCCTTTCCAACCTCTCAGCTCCCTCCATGATTTGGCAGCCACGATGGTGGGACACTTGGCGTTCGTCAATGCGTTTGCAATGTCTGTGGACTCGGGGCTTGTGTACTCAGGAGGCTCCGACCAGGCCATTGTTTCTTGAAAGAGTGATCTTGGTGATCCCAGGTTCAATGTCACTGCAGAAATGAGGGGTGAGCATCTCGGCACCGTGCTAATTCCCAGATCCTTTGCAAACAACAACCAAGAAAATCATAAAACAACTCAAATGCAATGGGTCATACTCCTTATAGTCTTATAGATCTAAGAGGAATGATAAGGGCGGTGGAGGAAGGAGGTTGGAGCTATCTGGTTGACAAACACACCTGGAATTTGCTGATAAGTTGTAAGTATATGCACGTGGAACTTGTTTATACGGTGCAGACAGATGACGAAGGGGCGAGATAATCCTCCCCTTAAAGAACGCCTTCGGTGTAATTATCATTTATGTTTTTCAAAATCCAATGTTTAGATCTCTGTGTTTTGAGTTGAAAGTGACCAACGTGCAGAACACATATGAAAATGGCCGACACAAGAAGATGATGTTCCTTTATTTACATGAATTGTGTGTGCGGATTTTTTTTTTCTTTTGACAATAGAACGTAAAGGCGTAGTCTATAGGTTTTTTTGGCTATTTTTTCCATTTTATATTGTATGAAATCTGGTGAGGAATGGTTGGATCTGCATATTTGAGTGACTAAGTTTGAATAATCAGATTTCCCCAGGGGGTTGGATCTGTAGATTTGGGTGGCTAAGTTTGAATAATCAGAGTGCCCTAAGGGTTTTTCAGCACACTGAATCCATTTATGCTTTCAAAAATGAAATTTAAACAACAAAAATAGTGATTTTGTCCATATTTACATCACCAGATTCCGGCCAGAAAACCAAAAAGGTAGAACGTTTAGCCAATTCCAGGAGTAGTCTAAACGTTCTACCTTTTGCTCTTTTTTGGCAATTTTTTCGTTTGATTTTGTTCAAAATCGGTGAGGAATGGTTGGATTTCCAGATTTGAGTGGCTACGTTTGAATAATCAGAGTTCCCCGACATTTTTTCAACACGTTGAATCCATTCATGCATTCAAAAATGCAATTTAAACAACAAAAAATAGTGATTTTGTCCAGATTTACATCACCAGATTCTAGCCAAAAAAAACAAAAGGTAGTTTGTCATTCACTCTATTTCTTCGAATTTGGTTACTTTGAATAACAGTGATGTTGATTTTGGGAGTTGGTCGAGTTTGGATGTGTACAAGTTAGGGGTATCTCTAGTTCTAAGAAAATCATTTAGAAAGCTATAACTAGAGGGAAGAGTATCTCTAGTTCTTGTGGTGGTTCTGGGGAGGTTGTTGGGTGGGGTTGATAGATGATGCATAATTCGATAAGGGAAATAGATCCAATTTATATGGGAGTGATTTTTCAATGGTAGAGGGGGATGTGTTATCTAAGGGTTTCACTAGATATAATTTAAGGTCTAGGCAAGGAGTATATAGAGGATTACACCACCATATTGAAGCGGCATTGAGGATAGTTGAGTGTAAAGGGGATTGGGAGGGGGATAAAGTCTCGCTTGGATGTAGCTCAAGAAAATTAAAAGAAGGAGATAAAAGTAGGAAAGCAATCATATTGAGGGGATCCTTAGAGCATACTATACCCCATGGTGGGTGGGTCATGATACATTTGTCCTTAAATATTTAATTTTGAGAACACCCAGAAAAATAAGCCTTGAAGAGGCTTGTGGATTCTCATAAGCCTAATATATTACTTATTCAAGAGACAATGGGAGAAGGGTGTAAAGTAGTAAAAGTTCTAAATGATTTGAGAAGGGTGTAAAGTAGTCAAAGATCTAAATGATTTTTTTGGGAATGCGATTTTATTTTTGTTCATGTGATTGGTTGCTTTGGGGGCTTGATTTTTGGTGTAGAAAAAGGTGTTCTATATGCACTGATACTTTGTTTCCTTACTCAAGTTTGGGTGTTGTTTTATAATCCTAGGAATTGGACATGAATTTCACTATATTAAACATCTATGGTCCTTATGGTTAAGGAGTGGCTTATTGGGATAGGTTTTTTCTTTGAGTTTGCTCATGCAAGGAAAAATGATTATAGGAGTAGACCTTGACTTCACATTGAATAGGGTAGATATTTAGGGTTATTGCCCATACATACCCATTATTTGACAATTTTTTTAAGAAATTGGAAGATGTGGAGTTAATCGATGTTGAGCTTGTAAAATTGAAGCCTGCATGGAGGGATATGAGGGTTGGAGGGGAGAAATGATAAGAGGCATGATATGTTCCTATTGTCAAAATATTTTTCTCTTATTGATGACTATGTTTCTTTTATTGAAGACTATATTTATTTTATTAATGACTTTTCTTGCAAAACTTGGATTTATTTCTTAAAGAATAAAGATGAAGTCTTTAGTAAGTTTAAGGAATTTAAAGCTCTTGTTGAAAATATTTCTAAGAGAAAAATAAAGGTTTTAAGATCCGATAACGGAGGAGAATTCACATCTGGTGAATGCAAGGAATTCTGTAGAGAAATTGGGATTAAGAGGGAGCTTTCTACTCCATACAATTCTTAGCAAAATGGTGTTGCATAAAGAAAGAACCGATCAGTTATGGACACAATTAAATCCATGATTCATGATCAAGACTTATAAATGTACCTTTGGGTAGAAGCAACAAAGACTGTTGTATATGTACAAAACATAAGTCCTCATAAATTTCTAGAAAATAAAACTCCAGAAGAAGTGTTTTCTGGAAAAGTTCCAGAGGTTAGTCACCTAAGGGTATTTAGTTGTCCAGTGTATATTCATATTCCCAAGGACAAAACAACAAAGTTGGATCCTTCAGGTAAGAAGGGTATATTTTTCGGATACATTGAAACATCAAAGTCATATAGAGTATATGTCCCTGGATACAAAAATATTGAGATCAACAAAGATGTTATCTTTGATGAAGATGAAGCTTTCTACAAATAAAAAAGAAATCATGTAGATGAGGTACATGATGAGGAACCTACAACTTCTAAAGTACCAGATACAGAAGAATAAGAGAATGTACCTGAGAATCATGATATGATGGAGCCTTAGAAACCTGCTTCACCAACATAAGTGATTACATATCAGAGAAAACCAAGTTGGTCTCGTGAACTCATTCAAGATGGAGAAAGGTATGGTGGCCCAAATAAGACTTTCAGAGAAAGTAAAAGACCTCAATTATATTTCAACTATGTTGCACTTTTGTCTAACAATATTGATACAGAACCTTCCAGCTATGAAGAAGCCCCCAAGAAGAAAGTGTGGAAAGATGCCATGATTGAAGAATATCAATCAATTATGAAAAATGATGTTTGGGACATAGTTTTGAGACCAAAAGAAAAATCTGTGGTAACATCTAAATGGTTATACAAAATCAAGCATGTTGCAAATGGTAGTATTGAGAAATACAAAGCAAGGTTTGTAGCTCGTGGGTTCTCTCAGAAAGAGGGAATAGATTACGAAGAAACATTTGATCCTATGGCAAGATACACTTCCAGTAGAGCTACTATGGCTATAGCTGCAAATACATCAGATGAATATTAAAACTGCTTTTCTTAATGGTGTGATAGAAGAGGAAGTGTATGTGGAGAAGCCATGAGGATTTGAGACACACGACACTCAGACACATGTGTGCAAATTAAAGAAAGCCTTGTATCGCTTGAAGCAAGCACCCAGGACATGGTATGGAAGAATTGATAATTTTCTTATGAGCTTGGGATTTATCAAGAGTAAATCATATTCCAATATCTACTATAAGATTGAGAATGGTGATAAGGTGATCTTACTATTGTATGTGGATGATTTTTTTCTAACAGGAAATGAAAATCGCATCATTGATTGCAAGAAGAAGCTTTCTTTAGAATTCAAAATGAAAGATCTGGGTCAGATGCACAATTTCCTAGGTCTCGGGGTGTGGAAAAATCTAGGTGAGATTTGTCTTAGTTAAGGAAAATATGTTGTGGAAATTCTAAAGAGATTTGGAATGATGGATTGAAAATCCATGACTACACCTATGACGACAAATCCAAATTTATTATGTGATACTTCATCAGAGATAGTGGATGCCACTTTGTATAGGAAAATGATTGGTTCGTTGACGTGTTTAACGAACACAACGCCAGACATATGTTTCGTTGTGAAAACTTTAAGTCAATATATGGTTGAACCAAGACATGTTCATTTGATCACAACAAAACATGTGATCAGATACTTGAAAGGTACCATTGAGTATGGTATCAAGTATGATAGAGATTGTGAGTTCAGACTACAAGGATACTCTGATTCAGATTGGGCTGGTAGTGTCACGGATCGTAAGAGTACTTTAGGATGTTGTTTTAGTTTGGAATCAGGTATGATCTCATGGTTTAGCAGGAAGCAAACCAATGTTGCACTCAGTACAAATGAGGCAGAATATATGGCAGCATGTTTAGCATGTACTGAAGTTGTATGGCTATGGAAATTACTTTCAAGATTATTTGATATTGAGTTAGATGCTACTAGTATTTTCTATGACAATCAAAGTTGCATAAAGTTGTCGGTGAACCCCATGTTTCATGACAAATCAAAGAATATTGGAATGAAGTATCATTTTATCCGTGATGTGGTAGAAAGGGGAGTAGTGAAGCTTCATTATGTGGCTACCAATGAGAAGGTTGCATATGTGCTAACCAAACCTCTGTCAAAGGTGAAGTTTGAGTACTTTAGAGAAAAACTTGGACTGGTCCCTCGTAAGAGGGAGTAAGGAGCTCCATATGGGATTCTAGTGACAATAGCAGGGAAAGTCATTTACAGGTAGGATGTGGGCTATTATGTTTTATTCCTATCCAGTATGAAAAAGGACTGGCTCTAATATTACTCATCTAGTATGAAAAAGGATTGGCACTGAGTAAGACAGTTCTTGGTGAATTGACAATTCTTGGTGAATTGACAATTCTTGGTGAATTGATAATTCTTGGTGAACTGTATAGCTTCCTCTAGCATATGGCTAGTAGGACAGTTCTTGGTGAACTGCACAAACAGTTCTTGGTGAATTGGGTGAATAAAAATCACGTATTGACATCAATGTGCTCACCAGATATTCTATTGATCCCAATGCTAGCTATGGATACAAAACTTGTCTTGATGAATAGATTCTACATGGATCAACAAGTCAATAGCCAAGTCAACAAGTTAATAGTCAATAAAAGAAACATTGAAGACTATGTTTCTTTTACTGATTTTCAGCCACTCTAAACTCCTTGAATTTTTCAAATACATGATCCTTATTCTTCAAGAAATATACCCAAGTATCCCTAGAATAATCATCAGTGAAATTCAAAGCATACCTTGCACCTGCTAGTGATTTTTTTTCCATGGTACATAAGTCACTATGGACAAGTTCCAATTGGGTAGTTACTATCGAAGCCGTCCATGTTTCAAATGAAGATTAGCGATGCTTTCCTAGCACACACCCTTCATAAACACCTTATGGGGGAACAACACTAGGTAGTATAGTAACCATGTCATTTTTTACCACCAACTCCATTCTTCATAAATTAAAATGCATAAGTCTTTTATGCCAAATTTTGCTCTAGTATTCAGTCTTAGCTATGATTGCAATGGGCCTTAGATCTTTTCAAGGAAAATCATAGAACACATACAATTTGTCCATTTGACTAAGAATACCCTTAAAATATTATTACCTATATTGAATAAATATAAGAGATGATGATTTACAATGAGTGACCTTGGTATTTATAGGGCTTAAGGTGACATTTCCTGTAAAGCTATGTCTTCATGTGATGCAAATTTTAATAATAAATATCCTAAATTCTCTAGTTTAGGTGTGTGTGTGTGTGTGTGTGTGTGTGTGTGTGTGTGTGTCATTGCCCCCCCTTTTAAAATTCTTTTTCCTTAAAGCATTAGAAATTATGTCTTAATTTTGGATTTTAATGTCTTCTCATGATTCTTCATTCTTAAATTGTTCATGGTTGAGGACATGAGATAGTATGATCTTCTAAGCATTAACCAGAGCTGCCAAATTGTGGAAGGTTTTGACCACCCTTATTCGATATTGTACGAAGCTATACAGTGACAACTTTTGTGATTTAAGAAATGGTAAGATTCCACACTTGAACCTCTCTTCCATATAATAGGATCTTTGCTTATCTTCTCATATATATTTTGTCTTTGGTTATGATGACTCTTGTGATTTGGATGATGATAAGGCATCCTTGTTACATGGTCTTTTCTTGCCACATTTGTAGTGCTTTCTTATTTCATGTTTCTTAGTATGTCTTCCTTGCATACTTTTGTTGCTTTGTTGATCATCAAATGTTTATTGGCAAAGATATTTAGATTTTCCACCATTTATTCTTCAACATTTGATGATATGCCTACTTCAACTGGATCAAACATTGTTTCTTTGTAGACTCATGGTTCCTTATTGAAACATTTATCTAACTTTGGTTGTGTTTTCTTTTCATCCTTCAACTTCTTGATTTTCATAAGAAAAATTTGATTGTGATTCCTTAGCCAGAAAAGTTAATCATTTTCTAACTTGTCAAATTTATTTTTAGGTTTCTAAATCTGTAGCTTCTCATCATTTAACTTTTTGATTTGTTTAAGAAATTTCTGATTAAGCTTCTTTACGAAGGAATTTTCTTCATCTTTCTCTGATATTTTCTTCTCAAAATATGGATTCTCCTATTCCAAATTCTAATTGCATTCTAAGTTCTCATCTTTTTGTGCAAGTAGTTTTTAACTATTCCCTTTTAGATGAGAAATTTCTTCGTCTTTATCAATGACAACCTTGTAAATTATTTCCCAGTGGTAGGGGAAGGATTGGCCTGGCGGGTAGGATGAAGAACACACCGCCCATGCTAAGAGGGGGGGGGGTGAATTAGTGTGTGGACTATTCTAACTTTTTCTTCTTTCAAGTTACCAGTTAAAACATAATTGAACAGATTAATAACAATCAAATCATAATCACAGTGGACACAGAGACACAAGATGTTTGTATAAGATTTTGTATAATTGATATGAACATAGTAATATGAATATATGTGAAATAGGATTTTCTTTTAGCACCAACTAATTGTTTCAGCACCAACTAAAGTAAGGAGCACCAACTCCTCGGAGAGCACCAACTCTCAGCTAAGACCCAACTTGCTGATAGAACACAGTCTATTCAACTAGAGTTTATTCAACTCCAGTAGAGGTGATCCATTATAGAATCAATTCAATCTTATGATCAGAGGTATATCATAAGACACTCATCACCGCATTTCATCTTCTTTTTGTAATTCACATTTTCTTTCCTATGATATCTTCTTGGAATCTTCTTCAACTTTTTATCTTCTATTATAAAGTACAGAGACTCCTCTCTTCTCAACACTCTTCCTTGATTATATATTCTTAAAACGGTGTGAGTGTGACACAATTGTTTCCCTTCGTTTGGACCATCACGCCTCTTCAATTAATCAATCTTAATTACTGTTTATTCATTTTACCGTGAAGGTTTTTCATAAATTGACCACAGTCATGGATCAATTTAATCTTTTATACTCGATCCTGAATCTCTATTAAATTCATAGAGACCATATTCTATGGAGGCGCTTCCTTCAAACCATCACATATGACTGTGTGTTACAGAACCACGGGTTTTACCAACTATAGCAACATATTGTAATTTCCCTTTCAAAAATCTCATAGCATATGACTAACAACAGTGATCAAAAGCTAAGTAAGACAAGCGCTTGAGCATTTATCATTTCAACAGATTACGATTCAATCTGATGAGATGGACGGCTGACGGAACTTCGCACTTCGAGATTTCAACATTTCAAACCTTTGAATTTAGATCAGACGGTTTATTTCATGGATCCATATCAATGGTCAGCTTTGATCCTTACATTCATCCTTTAACTGTTAAATCTAACGGTTAGGACTTAATCACGCATCAAGATGGACGACCACCTTTTACTCAGGGTCTTCAGACTTCAAAGATTTCAGGTCCTAACCCCTTCTTATCTCTAGAGTGATCACCTGCTTTGTCGGTTAACATTTCCACTTACACTATCCTTCCACTAAAGTGATCTCCAAATCGGATGTCTCGTGTTCAGTTTGGGTCTCCGAAATTCGGGAATTCGGGACATTGGGTGAGTGCGGTGGTAAAAAATCTCGAATCTAAACTCCCAGAGTGACGTAACTGCTTACATCACTTGATGACATGTCATGAGCAGAGTAGCTTCCACGTGTCACTCATATTCATGATTTTCATGTACCTAAAATGTCGAATCAACTTGACACTTGTCAGTGTATGATTGCGCCACGTATCATTGATGACATGGATCCTCATGTGCCACATGATCTTCTCCTAGATATAATGGCTATCCAAACTCCTGGTGTTTCTTAGATCGATGGCTGAGAGCAACTTCGAATCTTCGTCCTTCAAGACTTCGTAACTTTTGACATTTGAAACTCCTAAATAAATTCTCCCAAAGTGACATAACTTGCTTACGTCACTTGTTGACATGGCATGAGCCAATTTCCTCTTGATACTTGTCATCTTATGATTATGCCATGTGTACTTGCTGACATGGTATTCCACGCATCCTTGTTGATGAGGTTTGTTGACGTGGATCTCCCACACGTCCTTGCTGACGAGGTCTGTTGACCGACAGTCCTAATCCAACGATCCTCATGTGTCCTACAAATCCAACGATCCTTATTCACTTCGGATTTACGGGCTTCGGGTATTTCAAATCTCAAACTGACGGAGTGTAAGTTCCTCACATATTTATACCTGTAGTGAAGGATGTTCGTTCAATCAGGATATAGGATCGACGACTCGATCTGTCCTACAATGTAACACTTGTATCTTTATCCTATCCTTCCACTTTAACACGTTCTGATGACTGACGGGTATCAGATTTAATCCAACGGACGATGGTACCTTTTGGCCCCACTTATCATATCCTTCCACATTAAGATGATCTGACGGTTGTGGAGATTCTTGAAGAAGATTAACAGTCGACAATGATTGCAGAGCTACAACTTGTGAGTGATTTAATTTTCCTTTCAATCTCTGCAATCTATCCATGCCGTAGATTTTGCGATTACGCATCTAACGGTCATGATTTAATCTGACTTAAACTGATCGTTAGTTGGATCAAATGCATTCGTATATCATTGAAGTTGTTTGATCTGACGATCTAGATGGATTGCGGGATTATAACTAGCAAGTGGTTTAATTCTTCTTTCGCTCCCTGCAATTCATTCCTGTCGTTGATGGCTTGTAGATCCGACAATCATTATCTTTCAACGGTACTCAAGCCTACGGTCACTCATATGAACGATGCATGTTGTATTAGACGATCAAGATGGTCAACCTCTTGATCAGACGGTTGTTGAGGCTTCTCACTCTGATCGGACGGTTGTTGAGCTATGCTTTTCCTTCCGAGTTTTGATCTCTGTGTTTGCTAACCCTCCTAAGCTTTTATCATAGGAACATTGTTGATTTTGTTGTGATCAACAATAATCATGAATTTCTTCTTCTACCTGATATACTATGCAATGTTCTCCTCCTTCTGAGCTCTGATCTTCAAACTATTCGCTTCTCCTATTTTCTCCTCCTCCTGATCTTGTGCTATCGATATCTACACACTGTTTGACATCTTCTGCTAATTGATATACTTGTTGACATCAATGAAAATCTCATGTGAGGTAATTCATCATTAACAGCAGATCAAAACATTGACTGTTGACATCAATGACAATATATCCAACAATCTCCCCCTTTGTCATTGAGGGCAACACACTAACTTCATATACAAAACTCCCCCTGTGATGATGCTTTCCTTTTATGAAGTTTCTCTCCCCCTTTGACATCAATGGAAAAGGGTTTCTTCTCTTATGATCTGTCAGTATAATTACTTTTCTGACCACTGGTAGCTCCTCCTGCAATCAACCTTTTTCTATCATAATTGAATGACTCCACCTGTCAATATGTTGTTTCTATGCTTCTGACTACTCTCCACCTTTGTTTCTGAAAGGGTAGCTCTTCCTAACAAGGTTTATTCCCCTGTTGATTTACTAACTTCTTATCTCAGTTGATTGGTATTTTTGTGTTTCAAATGAGTGGTCTTCTTGATACTAATTTTTTGTAGTGATCAAGTCTTTTCAAAACATAATCCAATTACTTTCTTATTTTTTAACCAAAACTTCCCTTGAGTTTTTATTGACTATTCTCCCCCTTTGTTTCTAAAAGGGTATCTCTTTCTGACAGGCCCTCTCTTCTTGTTATCTCTACAGGATGTCATGTACATCATTTTGTACATCAAAACGTTGTTGTTGTGGATACTATTGTCTTACTGAACACAACGCAATTGTAGTTCATATATTTCAAACAACCCTTGAATCTATCCATTGATTCTCATCAAGCCTTTTGACGTAACCCTTACTTCCAAAGACCTTGAAGTATTCTACCGAATGAGTTCTTCAAAATAGGGTTCACAAGGAGTTTTACTACTATTAATCCTGAGATGACCTCTGTTCAATATGAGTACATATGTGCTTATAGCTTCCCATCAATATCAATACTAATTGATGGAATATCCATCATATAATTTGCTTCATTGAGCATTGTCTTTGCAACTTTCTGGACAAAGATCTTTTTTTTTTTTAATTTCTCTCTTAGAAGGAGTTTCAGTGTACCATTAAAATAGGATTGAAAGATTTCTGAGATAATCATCACTCAATTCTTTTTGTTGTTCTACCTTTGGAGATTCATCATCAACGTCATTATTATGTGCACCAGAAGCTTCTTTATCCTTGTTTTGAGAATATTCCTTATTAGAAGTTTTATCCTCCAAACTTTTATTATTAACTTCATCAATTTCAGGATCAATATTTTCCTCATCTTTCTTATTTGGTACTTGGGATTTTATTTTCCATGTCTTCTTATTTACTCTTGTTGTCATATTGTGTGAAGCATTTCTTATTGACTGTCTTCTTGATTTCCAACAATCATGGGCTTTGTGACCATATCTACCACAACTGTAGCATCTCATAGTGTAGCAATGTGTAGAAATATGTCCAACATGATTACAGTTCCAACATCTTATACTGTTGTTGAACCTGCCAACTTTTTTTCTTCCATGATGCCTACAATCCAAGGCTTTATGACCATATACATTTCAAGAAAAACAATAACCATTAAATACACTCCCATACCTTCTTTGATTCATCCATGAAGGTGTCTCTCTTCTGAACTTGCTTTGAGGTATATGAGTAGCTTCTGGGTGTCTTCCATGATCTAATCTTCTAAATTTTGTAGTGTTGCTTTTATTTCTTGAACGTGAAGAACCTGAGTCATACCTGTTTTCACTTTTTGAAAATGAAGGAGCTATGTCAGACCTCTCTTCATATTTTACAAATGAAGGACCTGCATCATATTTCTTAGGGGTACTGATCTTTTCCTTATTGTATCCAAGGCCAGATTTGTCATTTGGTGATCTCTGACTATCCAAGATCTCATCCAGGGTCATGGAGCTATTCAAGAATTTGTTTTGGGTGTCTGACTTCTCAACCTTCTTTCTAACATTCACAACTTCTGCTTCCAGCTCATGACATGATTCTTCCTTTTTGTCCAACTGGTTCCTTACTACCTCTTCTCTCCTTTTGGATTCTTCAAGTTGGATTTTAAGATTGACATAGATTTCCTTTAGTTCTTTTAGATCTGCAAGGTTTTTGCTTGAGACTTCATCTTCCTTCTTTTCTTCTTTTGCTTGACTGATTTCATTTTTCAGTCTCTTGATTTTATCTTCCTTTTCTCTTGTTAGAACAAATTTTTTTTTCAATTTTTTGATCTCTTCTTCTTTGTTTTCTAACCGAATCTTTTGCTCACATATGATTTCCTTTTTGTCTTTGATCTTTTCTTTTATTTTCAGGATATGCTTCTGATTTCTAAGCTCATCATCTTCCTTCTCCTTTTCTTTTACTTGACTAATTTCTTTCTTCAGCTTCTCTATCTCCTCTTCTTTCTCTTCTAACTGATTGTCCTGCTCATATATTATCTTTTAACTATCCTTGAGCATTTTCTTTATTTCCAAGACATGCTTTTGACTCTTTTCAAGAAATTCTTGAGTGTAGTCATGAAGATAGTTATAGTCTAATTCATTATGGTGATAGAGGTATTCAGAGAGACTCCAATCAACCTTTTGTTTCGCCTTTGATAGTTCTTCTTCTTCTTCTTCCATGGGATAAATGCTAACAGAACATTCTGTTTTTATATCTGAGTCTTCTTCTTTACTTGCAGAGGAGGATTCAATATCACTGCTATTGCAGTCGAAATATTGTGGAGAGTCCTTACTTTTATTGATGGTTGAGTCTTTATCTTCATCCTTGATAGGAATGTCTTTTGTATATTCATTTTTTATTTGATACATCTTTTCTAATTTTAGCCATAAGTCCTTGGTGGATGTGCATAGTCCTATGCATGCCTTGATTGTATCTGATAATCCATTGAGAAGAATCTTCAATGCCACTTCATTGTTCTTCCTTGCTCTTCTTTGGATTGTAATTTTGGATAGATTCTTTGATGTAGTTAAGTCCCAGGCCTTTCTTACTACTGAATTCCAAACCTCAGATCCTTTTGACTTCAAATATTGTTTCACATTTTCTCTCCATGAGGAATAATCTGTTCCATCGAATAAAGGAGCTTCAATTGCGGAGAGAGCCATGTGTCCACTCGTTTCTTTAGGATCTGCCTTCCAGTGTTTAAACTGTGTTTGAAGGAACCTTCCCTCTGATACCAATTGAAGAACACACCACCCACACTAAGAGGGGGGGGGGGGGGGGGNATCTGCCTTCCAGTGTTTAAACTGTGTTTGAAGGAACCTTCCCTCTGATACCAATTGAAGAACACACCACCCACACTAAGAGGGGGGGGGGGTGAATTAGTGTGTGGACTATTCTAACTTTTTCTTCTTTCAAGTTACCAGTTAAAACATAATTGAACAGATTAATAAAAATCAAATCATAATCATAATGGACACAGAGACACCAGATGTTTGTATAAGCTTTTGTATAATTGATATGAACATAGTAATATGAATATATGTGAAAGAGGATTTTCTTTTAGCACCAGCTAATTGTTTCATCACTAACTGAAGTTAGGAGCACCAACTCTCAACCAAGACCCAGCTTGGCGCAAGGCCCAACTTGCTGCAAGACCCAGCTTGTTGATAGAACCCAGTCTATCCAACTAGAGTTTATTCAACTCCAGTAGAGGTGATCCATTATAGAATCAATTCAATCTTATGATCAGAGGTATATCATAAAACACTCATCACTGCATTTCATTTTCTTTCTGTAATTCACATTTTCTTTCCTATGATATCTTCTTGGAATCTGCTTCATCTTTTTATCTTCTATTCTGAAGTATAGAGACTCCTCTCTTCTCAACACTCTTCCTTGATTATATATTCTTCAAACGGTGTAAATGCGACACAACAATGTCCCTTCGTTTGGACCATCGTGCCTCTTCGATTAATCAATCTTAATTACTGTTTATACATTTTACCGTGAAGGTTTTTCATAAATTGATCACAGTCATGGATCAATTTAATCCTTTATACTTGATCTCGAATCTCTGTTAAATTCACAAAGACCATATTCTATGGAGGCACTTCCTTCAAACCATCACATATGACCGTGCGTTACAGAACCACGGGTTTTACCAACTATAGCAACATATTGTAATTTCCCTTTCAAAACTCTTATAGAATATGACTAATGGTGGTGATCAAAAGCTAAGTAAGACAATCACTTGAGCGTTTATCATTTCAATGTATTACGATTCAATCTTCTGATGAGATGGACGACTGACAGAACTTTGCACTTCGGAACTTCAGGATTTCAACATTTCACACCTTCGAATTTATATCGAATGGTTTATTTCACGAATCTAGATCAACGGTCATATTTGATCCTTACATTCATCCTTTAACTGCTAAATCTGACGGTTAGGACTTAATCACACATTGAGATGAACGACCACCTTTTACTCCGGGTCTTCGAACTTCGTAGATTTCATATCCTAACCCCTTCTTATCTCTGGAGTGATCACCTGTTGTGTGAATCATCAAGGATGGAGACCGCTTGTTGTCGGTTAACGTTTCCACTTACACTATACTTCCACTGAGTATATCGACGGTCGAGGACGCTCACGAAATGATCTCCAGATAAGATGTATTGTGTTCAGTTCGGGTCTCCAGCATTCGAGACTTCAGGACATTGGGCGAGTGCGGTGGTAAAAACTCCCGAAGCTAAACTCCCAGAGTGACGTAACTGCTTATGTCACTTGATGATGTGCCACAAGCCGAGTAGCTGCCACGTGCCACTCATATTGTTTATTTTCATGTACCTGAAATGCTGAATCAACTTGACACTTGTCAGTGTCTGATTGTGCCACGTGTCATTGCTGACGTAGTCTTGTTGACATGGATCCTCATGTGGCACATAATCTTCTCCTAGATCTAACGGCTATCCAAACTCTTGGTGTTTCTTAGATCAATGGCTAAGAGTAACTTCGGATCTTCGTCCTTCGGGACTTCGTAAATTTTGACATTTGAAACTCCCGAAGCAATTCTCTCGGAGTGACATAACTCGCTTACGTCACTTGTTGATATGGCACGAGCCAATTTCCTCTTGATACTTGTCATCTTCTGATTATTCCATGTGTACTTGTTGACATGGTCTTCCACACGTCCTTGCTGACGAGGTTTGCTGAAATGGATCTCCCACACATCCTTGCTGGTGAGGTCTACTGACTGACAGTCCTAATCCAACGATACTCGTGTGTCCTGCAAATTCGACGATCCTTATTCACTTCGGATTTCTGGGCTCCAAGTATTTCAAATCTCAAACTGACGGACTATAATTTCCTCACATCTTTAGACCCACAGTGAAGGATGTTTGTTCGATCAAGATCTAGGATCGACGACTCAATCTATCCTGCAATGCAACTCTTGTAGCTTTATCCTGTCCTTCCACTTTAACACGATCCGTCAACTGATGGGTATCGGATTTAATCTGACGGACGATGGTACCTTTTGGACCCGCTTATCCTATCCTTCCACATTGAGATGATTTGATGGCTGTGGACATTCTCGAAGCAGATCAATGGTCGATGATAATTGCGGAGCTACAACTTACGAGTGATTTAATTTTCCTTTCAATATCTACAATCTATCCCTGCCGCAGATTTTGCGATTGAGCATCCGACGGTCACGATTTAAACTGACTTAAACTGGTCGTTAGTTGGATCAAATGCAGTCTTATATCATTGAAGCTGTGTGATTTGACGATCTAGACAGATTGCGGGATTGTAACTAGAAAGTGGTTTAATTCTTCTTTCGTTCCCCGCGATTCATTCCTGTCGTTGATGGCTTGCAGATCCGACGGTCACTATCTTTCAACAATCCTCAAGCCTATGGTCACTCATATGACCAATGCATGTTGTATTAGATGATCAACATGGTCAACCACTTGATCGGATGGTTATTGAGGCTTCTCACTCTAATCAGACGGCTGTTGAGGCTTCTCACTCTAATCAGACGGTTGTTGAGCTATGCTTTTCCTTCCGAGTTTTGATCTCTATGTTTGCTAACCCTCTTGAGCTTTTATCATAGGAACATTGTTGATCCTGTCGTGATCAACAATAATCACGAATTTATACTGCTACCTTATATACTGTGTAATGTGCTCCTCCTTCTGAGATCTGATCTTGAAACTATTTTCTTCTCCTATTTTCTTCTCCTCCTAAGCTTGCGCTATCAATCTCTGCACATTGTTTGACATCTTCTGCTAACTAATATACTTGTTGACATCAATGACAATCTCATCTGAGGTAATTCATCATTAACAACAGATCATCACATCAACTGTTGACATCAATGACAATATATCCAACATAGGAAAGGGCACAAAAGTCAAAATTGAACAGGATACATGGTCGAGCAGTGGCATAAGTCATCTTCTCCCCCAACCATAAATTGAAATTCTCTAAGACCGGGGTTTCTTACACCTTTTTCAGATCATTGATTGGCATAGAACATCTATGTGGGGCCAAGAGTGGATGGATGCCTTATAGTTGGGGCTGGGAGAGGAATTCACAAAAGTATGGGATGCCTACATCAGAACCCTCAAAATAGGGCATATTTGTATCACTAATAAGGAGGATGAACTAGTATGGCAACATAACTGACATGGAATCTATATTCCAAAAGCAGACTACACTCAATTAAACATTGACCTTCATCATTAGGAACCCTCTTGGTGGTGGAAAGGGGTATGGAAAATAAAATTCCCTTTAAAATCATGACTTTTCTTATGGTGCTTGATTAGGATCAAGGTGCCAACATGGGACTAGATGACGCACATAGGCTTGGAAGGTCTGGGCTGGTGTCCAATCTACAAGGCTGATGAGGAATCAATCATACACATTTTCCTCTTTTGTCCTTGTGTACTTCATATATGGACATAATGTTCAAGAACTCTTAGTCAAGACTATTTTTGGAAAGGGAAAAACATTGAAGAGGCTTGGGGAACATGGCTACACGACCCCAAAAATTATAATATAAAAGCTCTTCCATTGTTAATAAATTGAGGAGTTTGGTTGGCCTAGAACTCAACCATTTTCTTTGATAAATCTTTCATTCCTGAACATATAGTCGCTCAAAGCCTCAACATCCTCTCACACTTCCCACAAGGGAAAGATGCTCCATTGGTCATGTTGGCACAGGGGCAGACCTTGGGTTCAATGCTACAACAACGCACCAACAAAACCTCAACTACCAGTCCTTTCAGCAACACCTGCGAAGCAGATGAAGTCTCACCCGAGGTAGAGGCAGGGGTGGTTGCGAGACTCAAATGTCTGCAACCTTAGCTGGGACACAAATATGTGATTATGATACTTAATAGAGCACTTAGCACTGTCAGATCCTCAATATGCAATCAATACCTACTTCGCTGATAAAATAGAGCTTCGCAGCATTCACACTTATCTAATGTAGTTAAGTACTTAGCACAAACAGATGGATCAAATCTAGTAGAAGAAAACACTAAGCACATTCATAGAAGTTAGGTTTAACATTCTTACACATCATTAGCAAAAAGCATGAATAGATTTATCTATCTCTATCAAAGCACTTAGCAAGAGAGTCATAAACACATTAAGACAAGCACATAGCATAACAACACAGTATTTAGGTGGTTCACCCCAACCCTAGGGCTACACCCACCAACTCTTCTTCTTTATTGTCTTCAGTCAATTGGTTACAAGCACAGAGCCTCAAAAACCTTACTCCGCACAGGACAGAAGATCTGCGTAGCTCGCTACATCCTTCTTCCTTGCATTACAACACTAAGCCTTCCACAATCTACTACAAGGACCTGGACTTAGCTCTGCAAGTCTCTTACAGTCATGCACAAAGCACTTATAGACTCTACTTGCACTTAACATACATTCACATCACATAGATGCACCACTACTTCTATCTTGCCTAAGCATCTATTTATATATTACAAAATAGGCCTAAACATGGGTAAACCCACAGGCCGACATCCCATTCTCGTTACATATTCCCACATCCCAAAAAGGACCCAAAAAGGACCCAAAAAGGGGCTAGAATCCCGCAATCTCTGCTTCGTCTTGCGCTCCTCCTTCGACAGGTTGTCGAAGTCCAAAAATAGGTCAAACTTGATCAGATATCAACAAAAGCTTGTCAAGGGCCAACATGCCCCCAACACTCACCTGTGACTCATCCCGAGTCACTATGATGTAGGAAGTTCTTCTTCGAATGCTTGGATCGAACTGTTTTGACTTGCTTTTGTGCTATGCGCTCTTTTTCGAAAAATTCTTGAATGACTGCATCATTCACAGGTCCTTCCAGGCATTGTTCTATCATTGTGCTAACCTGCTCCAGTTATGCTCCTTGGCCTTCTACCTCTGTAAACAACTGATAGGCCTTATCTTGTACCGGTTGGAGTTTCTGAGTTATATCCATAACTCTGCTCTGGATATTATGGATTTTTTGTTGGGCGGTTCGCTGCTCTTGAGATCTCTTCGTTCTCTCCACAGCTAATAGAGACTTCAGTTGTGCCTGTAGTGTTTCTGTGTGCTGCTTTGCTTCCTGGAGCTGTGACTCTAGTGCCTGCAACTCTGGGTTCTTGGTAATTTTATCATACGTCTGAGCACTGCGATCAACGAATTTCTTCCATTCTAAGGTAAGGGCCTTTAGTTTGTCAACTGTGCTGCAGGCAGTGGCTTCTCGTTGGTCCTTTACGTCCTGTGGACTCTCAGGCACAGTGTGTAGTTCTAAATTTGCAATGCGTTGTTGTAGCTGTTGGATCACTTCTTCAAGTTGCACTACTTGCTTCGTGACTTGATCCTCTGCCTTTACTTCTACGATAGTCACAGAGTGAAGCACTTTGTTGACCATGTCTTTTACTTCGAGTTGCTCTGTGAGCAACTGTTCCTTGTCTTTCTGCAGTTGGGCTTTTTCTTCATCGAACTTTTCCTGGAGAGAAAGCTTCTCCCATTCTGCAGTACTACGTTGCTCTACAAGGACTCCTTGTACTTGTGTCAAAGCCTGGGTGGCTTGCGTTGTTTCTTCTTGTGCTCGTCGAAGGTGAGCTTTGACTGTATCAATTATTCGGTGGAGTTGAGCTGGCTCATCTCCCAGTTCTGGTGTTCCTAATGGCAGAGGTGCAGTGGAGACTGCACGACTGGACTGAAGTGCTTGTTGTACTCCTTGGAGCTCAATCTCGATTCTATTGTACATCACTTCCTACTTAGCCTCTTGTTTCTCTGCTATCTCCAATGAATCATCATTCAGGGCCGCTATAATGAAATCAAAGTCATCTGAGGTGAGGATAGTCTGCATTTTTTTCATAGAAGCTTTCGATTTCTTCCGAGAGGAAGGCTTCGGGGGGGAAACCTTTCTTTTCTTCGAGGGGTCCTCCTCATCTCTAGGCGGTGTAACCTCACCTTTATTCTATTCAACTTCAACGCCATCTATCTCTCCGCCATCACCTCCTTGCTATGGTGAGATGGAAGCAGTCTTCACGGATGCACTATCTAAATCTTGAACCTCTTCAATTTTCTTCGTCCTGCTAGGTCTGGGTGTATTATGTGCAGTTTCTAGACTGTCTATATCGGATATCTCCACAGGGTTTGTTGAAATGAGGAGGTCCACCGACCAGTCCTTGGCGATCTCCTCCAAGTCCTCCTCTGTTAGCTTGTAATAGTATTGAAGTTGTTGCTTATGCTCATCAGTGCGCACTGTGATGTAAATGAAATGGCGGTCCACACTGAATTTCATCAAAGGCCAAAACTTGTGTAAAGTATTTGAAAGTATGAGAGGCACGAACTGTATGGATACCTTCAATTGGTTGTAGTATACGTGAAATACAACATTGGACTACCACTGTTTATTCATGTCGCTTGAAAACCATAGTGTGTTGAACTTTGCAGCCAATGGTTCAAAGGGCTCGATGTCTGGGAAGGTCGCACCTTCCGGAATCTCCCAGGCAATGAAAGCGATCAGGATTAATAGCTAGCTGAAGTGAAATTCGTACCCTTGATCCTGGGCTTCTCTGCAGTCAAGTTCTAATTGGTTCACCATGTACTTTTCCCAATTCATTTATAGGCCCTCTGTGCACTTCCCTACGAGGTCGACTACAAAACCAATCGCTTGGGTGGGTCGGTTCTTGCGTACTAATTTTTCTATGATCAATTGACAGGCGAGGCACACTGCGCCACTCTAGATAGAAGCTACCTTGTAGCCTCACATTCCCTTCTTGACATCACCATAAGTGTCCTTGATCCTTTGAGCTAGAGCATGATCCATTGTTATTCCAGGATAGAAATCCTGTGGGTTAGGGCCTTGCATACTTAGCCCTGTGATCCGATTTATCAATGTCGGATCCACTGTTATGCGACAGTTTAACCATAGATAACCTCCATGGTAACAAGACAACAACAATTTGACACATGCTTTCACCTCCTAGTGTTGTTCGAAGTGTGAAATCTTCATAACATTCAAGAGGGTGGACTGTGCGAGGTTATGGGTCCATGACTAAGGGACGATATTTGAATTCTTTTCCTTTGTTCTAGTCAGGTACTTATGCGGGGTGAGCATGTTGTAAAATTTTCGATCGTCGAGGTTGAAGTCGCTAAACTTCAACGCTGCAATCTTATCTTGGTCTGCGTGAATTGTGTGTATCCCCTTTGGGAGGTACGCAGTGATCAAGGCATACTCAAAATCTCTAGGTACGTTGTCGCAGTTTACAACACCGCTCAAAGGTTGTATATAAGTAGGTAATATACTCGAAATCAACTTAGCATTCGCGAGATCATCCCTGTGCTTAGTTCGCTTCTTATCTAATGGTCAGGATGGTCTGGCTCGAGTAGTTGATGGAGAGGCTGGAAGTCCTCTCGTGGATGATGCTTGTACACCTGTGGATAAGCCTCTCTCCATCATGACTCTATCAGTCATCAGGTCGATCAAAATTTCCTCAACAACTCTTTCTGTAGCGCTCAACTCGTCCGACATACACGCTCGGGGTTAACAATCTCAGGTTCGGGGGGGGTAGCTTAGACACAGTAATGAGAGAGAGAGAAGAAACATGATGATCACGGTATAAACTCAACGTAGTCTGTGGGCTCAAATTCTCAATTGGCAAAAGTGTTCTCGGTGTGTGGCGCAGTGGGATAAATAGGTAACTCGACAATAGGTCTCTTGCAACGAGTATGAGGTATTCATTAACTCGGTTCTTTCTGTTATGGCACAGTATCAACGGTTGGATGGCGAGATGGCTAGCCATAAATGGATTTCTATCCATTCGGGGCATTTATCTAACGGTTATAATGTCCCCAACGACTATATTGCTTCGCCATGGCAAAGTGCCATGTGTCGATGTTCTGATATCCTGGCGAAGCTCCAATTTTGCAAATTTTCCTTCTGTGAGGTTCCCTCTAGGACTTTCTATAACTTTTCAATGTTAGCCCTCTTCTTACTTAGATTTCTAGCCTTCTTTCCAGTGAGCTTCGTCTCAGTATGCCTTTTTCCATTCTGATTCTTATCTTCTCTTAGCATAGTTACTTCGCGCTGTTGAAATTATTTCCTAGGATTCAGGGGTAGTACCTCTTCTTTGTCTGGGATAAGTACTTCAGTCTTCTGTTGGTCTTCTAATGTTCTTGTAGCTTTGACATCTTGGTCTCTAGTGCTAAATAACTTGGATCTGTTCTCTTGTTCTGCAATCAAGTGTGTGATCCTTCTAGTCATGAATTTGTTTAGCTCCTGCTTCTGTTGTTATAACACTGCTTCTTCTTCTTTCCTTCTCTCCTAGTCTCTTTCAATCCAAGGGATAGCTAGTAACATGGTAAACGGGGTGTTGTCTTCAATAAATTTAATAATCTTAAAATCTTCTTCTGTCGAAGTTCCATTGGCATTCATAGGTATCTGAGTGAGATTCCCACATAGGTTTACCAGTTTTCCTCTGAATAATCCTATTCCTCCTAATGAAGGAATCATAGCAGGCTTCCCTATAGCTTTCCAATTTCTCTCTGTCATGATATTCACCTATGTTTCCTCATCCATAAACAGTCAATGTCGAAGTCTCTTATTCTTGCTTCAATGCATTCTTTTTCTTTGAATATCCCTGATAAGCTGGTATGTTGGTGGTCATTTAGGGTTTCTTTCATCTGTAACAATACTTTATCTTATTCTTTCTGGGATTCTTCCATTCCTGGATCTGCCTTAGGGTTTTCCTGGTTCAGATTCATTCTTTCAACTTTAATAATCATTCTAGGGCAATCCAACACTTCATGGTCCATAGCTTTACAACAAAGACAACTAGGTCTTTTCCCAGGGCATTCCTTAGCAATATGTCTTGGTCTTCTGCAGTTGTAACAGAGGGTTAATCCTCTCTTTCTTTTAAATTATCCCCAGCTTCTCCTGTACTGCGCGTTGGGATCATAGGAGCTAACCTGCAATAAATTCTCTCTAGGCTCCTGCATCCATTTGTTAGTCCAAACATTCTTTTTATGCATAGGTATAACATATCTTTCACTATTCATATCAGATCTATTCATATCAAATCTTCTTTCATCTATTAATACCCTAGTTTTCAAGCTAGGATAGAATCTATCAAACATACCTAGATTCATACTTTTGAAACAAAAATTTCCACTAATCTTACTTCTACAAAGCACAAAGCTTCCATATCTAAAACTTTTCACTATTCTTACCTTTATCAGAGCATAGAGCTTGCAGATCTTACCTCTTTTAATAAGAAATTCTCACTTTTACCTTTCTTAGAGCACAAAGCTTTCAGATCTTTCTTCTCTCTTTCATATCCAACTTCTTTTCTTCAAATCAAGCTTCTTTCTTTTAGCACAGAGTTTTATAAATCAAGTAGAATACTATGCACTAGAACGACGGATCTATGCACAGATCTTTCACAACTTCAGGGACGAATCTTTGCACAAAGCTCCTTCTTTCTCAATTTCTAGCAATCACAGTTTCAAGTCCTGGCAACAGAACCAATTGTTGGCACAGGGGCAGACCCAGGGTTCAACGCTACAACAATGCACCAACAAAACCCTAACTATCGGTCCTTTCAGCAACACCTGCGAAACAAATGAAGTCTCACCCGAGGTAGAGACAAGGGTGGTTGCGAGACTCAGGCGTCTACAACCTTAGCTGGGACACAGATATGTGATTATGATACTTAATAGAGCACTTAGCACCGTTAGATCCTCAATATGCAATCAATACCTACTTCGCTGATAAAATAGAGCTTCACAACATTCACACTGATCTAATGTAGTTAAGTACTTAGCACGAACAGATGGATCAAATCTAGCAGAAGCAAGCACTAAGCACATTCATAGAAGTTAGGTCTAACATTCTTACACATAATTAGCTCAAAGCATGAACAAAATTATCTATCTCTATCAAAGCACTTAGCAAGAGAGTCATAAACACATTAAGAGCAGCACATAGCACAACAACACAGTATTTACGTGGTTCAGCCCCACCTTGGGGCTACATCCACCAACTCTTCTTCTTTATTGTCTTCAGTCAATTAGTTACAAGCACAGAGCCTAAAAAACCTTACTTCGCACAGGACAAAAGATCTGCGCAACTCGCTATATCCTTCTTCCTTGTGTTACAACACTAAGCCTTCCACAATCTACTACAAGGACCTGCACTTAGCTCTCCAAGTCTCTTACAGTCATGCACAAAGCACTTACAGACTCTACTTGCACTTAGCATACATTCACATCACATAGATGCACCACTACTTCTATCTTGCCTAAGCATCTATTTATATATTACAAAATAGGCCTAAACATGGGTAAGCCCATGGGCCGACATCCCATTCCCGTTACATATTCCCACATCCCAAAAAGGTTTCGAGATCCTGTGATCTCTGCTTCGTCTTGCGCTCCTCCTTCGATAGGTTGTCGAAGTCCAAAAACAGGTCAAACTTGACTAGATATCAACAAAACCTAGTCCAGGGCCAACATGTCATGAAAGTGGAGGAAGAAATAGTGGATCACTCTCGCCCATGGGCTTATTTTGATGGAGCTTCAGAAAATGATGGACAATTATGTGGTGGAGGCATTGTCTTGTATTTTTCAGATTCTCACTATTTCAAAATAAA
The DNA here is from genome assembly GCA_032191745.1 of Picea mariana. Taxonomy (NCBI): domain Eukaryota; kingdom Viridiplantae; phylum Streptophyta; class Pinopsida; order Pinales; family Pinaceae; genus Picea; species Picea mariana. The sequence continues at coordinate 297,109 of JASDQU010103401.1, read as the reverse complement.
AATGGGTATGGGACCAAGGTCAAATAATTTCACTAAATTGATGGCATTAAAACTACTCTTAAATTTTGTTGGGGAAAAAGGGGTATCCAATCTTCAACTTTTATGTGACTCAATGGTGGTTATAAATTGGATTAGAAAATCTCATAAGTGTCACAATATCAGGATTATCCCTCTGTTGGATGAAGTGTTTATTATCCTAGCTACTTATAGAACTTTCTCTATTCGTCATGTTTACAGGGAAAGAAACATGGTAGTAGACAAGCTCTCTAAGGAAGGTACTCTCTTGGTTTGCAGGCAGTGGCATATAACCAAATTCAGAGATGGTTCACAGTTTGAATTTTATCACATGCCTTTTATAGACACAAAGGATTATGGAGGCCATGCTCCACACTTATGATTATTCTCTTCTGATAAGCTATGTATATGATTCACAATTTGGACTTCTGGTTCTTTTTCTGGTATCTATTAATGCTCGATAATATGAGTTGGGTCATCAATTAGTAATTCACTATGTCTAATAGGACAGATGGTTATTTTTGAATCTGTAAATATACGGGTTCACTAAATAAGGGCGTCCTCAACTTCAACAACAAACTTTTTGGCAAGTGTATGCTAGAGGTCTGTGAATTGTCCTCTTTGATGAGGCTGTGTTAAACACTCAGCCCTTAACCTTGCTTATTTTGGAGAGTTGGAGAGCAAAGTTAGTTGTGCTCTTTTCTAGAAACATTATTATGCATAAGCCCTTTTTTGACACGGGAGGCTTAATAGACTAAATGCATGTATGCTCATGCATTATACAAAATGTAAATTTTCTTTCTTGTGATTTGTGAAGCCAATATTATTGTACTTTTCCTTAAAATTCACACCAATAATAATGTTAATCATTTTTTCTTGAATACTTCTTTTAGCTTTTAAATATTAATAATAAAAAAAAGAGGTTGAACTTTATAAAAAATCTTTATTCCTCCTTATTATTAAGATTCAATTTTAAAACTTTTTTCCAAATTCGTTGAATAATTAAACGACTATTAGAAAGGTAAATACCCTTATATCTTCCTCATTAATTATTTAAGATTCCCTATACTATAGTAATATCCTTCTTTAAAACTTAAATAATACCTATAGTGTACCTTTAATTGAGAACTTTTTTATTTTATTTTATTTTATAGAGTAACATTTATATGTTACTTACATACTAAGTGGGTGCTCGACATATGCAACCCTCCCAATTTTAGTTCAGGAGACGTGGGCAGCTACCCCGTGATGATATGAGCCACAGGTGAATAGGTCACATCAATTTCTAATGATAATCACTCGAAGGATACGCATGGTAATCTTAATTATGTCGAAAGGTATACACTTATTGATAATGAGCATAATTAATCACCTTTTAATCAAAAATTCTAATCTGATGTTTAACAATTGAAGATGCTGGCATATTCTTAGTCATCCTCCCAAATCAATGAATGTGATTTCCTCTTCACAACTTCCTTGTATTTTTGAATGCATCCGTTAACCTGTTTACTTTTTAACATTTATCTAATCATATTAATAAATTACTATAACACTATATGATTGCCATGTTTAAATGATTAAACTTTGGGATTATCACGTTTGGATTTGCTCAGCTGTAGACACTCATTTTTTGGTTGTGTATTTCATTTTCTGGCTATGCATTTCATTTTCTGTCTGCGCCTTTCATTTTCTTGTTGTCTGCACATTTCATTTTCTGGTTGTCTGTTGTGTCCGTGCGTTTATGGCTGAGGATGGAAGACTATAATAGTGTGGTGGGGAAGGCCATTGCTGCAGGCTCGGGGCAGATAATCAAAGGCTTATTATAACCTATAGAGAGTGTTTAGGTTTCCGTCCATTACCCTATGAGAGGAAGCTTTGGCATCGCCTTTCGACATTTATCAACCACGGTTTTGAATAGTTGTGCTAGTAGATATGTGCCACTCAACAACTCCTTTAAGCCATTGTGCTTATAAATCCCTTCTTTGTTTCTTGAATATCACATATTCTTTCTTAATTATGTCACTTATATTTATTTATTTATGAATCCAAATAGACTAGGACATATGCAACTTACCAATTTTATTCTTAGTTCAACAGACCTTGACATAGTGACAATCACTCATACGTGTGGTAATCTTAATGGATATATACCACTTGACAACTCCTTTAGGCCATTGTGTGTATGAATCCCTTCTTCGTTTCTTGAATATCACATATTCTTCCTTGATTATGTGACACCGTTGAAGTTCATATTGTAGTAACGACAGTTATAACAATAACTCTACCATGTATGGATATTATTTTATTTATATATATATATATATATATATATATATATATATATATATATATATATATATATATATATTGTATGTGTCCCTAAAATAAATGGGAATTGGAGTATTTTTAAAAGTCTATTTTCTTTCTTTGTTAAAGTTAACTAGTAATTTTCTCACCACAATATGTGTATCTTGAGTAGGTTTAATGGTCAAGAACATGTGTTTTCTACTTAGAAGTTGCAAGTTCAAAACTATGGCCAAAATCTCAATCATAACATGTCTATGAGAGTGGCCAAAATCTCAATCATAACATATCTTATGTGTATGATTCAAAATGAAATGAAAAAAGTTCATTTATACAAATTAAAATAATATATTAAATAAAATATTAGAGATGATGATTTACAATGATGAGTGACCTTAGTATTTATAGGCTTCAAAGTAAACTTTCATGTAAAGTCATGTTCTAAATTCTCTATTATATATATATATATATATATATATATATATATATATATATATATATAACATCATTTTTTAGACATAGTAGGTGTTTTTAGGTTGATCAACATATATTCTATGAAATGATCATCCTTTTTCAAGAAACCCAATTCAAATTCACCCAATTTCAAGTAAAAATTCTTCACATGAGCTAAATAATTTTTAATTATTTCAAAAGAAAGAAGATAAAAAAAATCTAATCTTTCTCAATCTGCATGACTCAATTTTCTTTGATTTTATGAAAGAGTCCTTTTTTTCTTCTAGAAATCATTTTGACATTCAATACCTCTTATATGAAAGTGAATCTCATTGGATATTTAGTGTCATATGACTCCTACAACTTCTTCCTTCTTTCCAGTGATGACAAACTTCTACTAATCATACACTAGATCTAGAACCAATAAACTATTAAAGAACTTTACTATTCAATAATGTTTCTAGATCCTTTTCCCACGCACCATAATTGTGGCCATTCAAAACCACAAGTTTTTGCATGAAACTCATGACCTTGATCTATAAATTTAAACCCTGGTACAATCTTCAAGTCATAACTCTGAGTCAATCTACCAGATCGATTTGACTCAATAGGAGGGCATGCAAGTGACAACTTCCAAAGGACTTGTAAACAACATGTTACCTTTAAAACCAATAACTCTAAAAACACAATGGAGAAATACAAAATTAGTAGATCAAAAAGCTATATATGTGTGCATAACTCAACTTACATGGAAAACACAATTAAAATATGGATTAAAAAAATTTTATGACTCATTTACCATTAATTGTTTAAAATTTTTACATAACCGATATAAAAAAATATTGTACTTTCTTAATTTTCTAGCTATTTAAGTTTTTTTGCTTATAGTTATTTATTTTGAGGTACTTTTAAATTATTATATTTCTCTAAAGTAATATATTCACCTGTGTAGTCATTTGTCAAACATTGATAAACTTAATTGATCTTACCTTACCTTATGCACATGCATGAATAGATGCAAAAATTTACACATTCTCCATATCAAATCAGGAGGTCCTTGATTAGAGGGAAATTTGTAAGTTTATCAATATAATATCTTTATTAAGCTAATATACTATCTTAATAATTTATTTTATTTCTAGCCTTCTACACCATATTTGTTTCAGTAGATTTATTTGACCTAGACACATGATTGGGAGATATATCTTGTTTTCAAAGGTTTTTTATGGTTTCATTTTCACAATCTTACTAATTATCCAAAAGTTTTAGAAAGTCCCTAGTTTTGGGGAAGAGAGGGTTTGTGTTACCCCCATGGTTTCCAGAATTTAACTCATCCAATATGTTATAACCAAAATGCATGTTTAGGTACACCTCCCAAACATGCCAATACATCTTTCAAAGTTATCAAAATTTTAGGGCATTGGGAATAGTTTTGGTAGATATTTAAAAGCTAATATAGATCAGATTAAGCTTGATCCTTTCACATATGATAGTATTTGTGTGGAGATCTACATTAGTAAGGGATCATTGGAGGAGTTTGTACTTCAAAGAAAAGGTTCCATATGGATGCAACAATAGAAAAATGAAAATACATCATTCGGGTGCCAACCGAAAAGATAACAATCATTTAAGCAACAACTGTCCAATGATGAAGAGGAATAGAGTGCAGAAAATCAACAAAAAATTAATTTAGAGAAGACAAACAATTGATGCCTAAAAGTGCAGGTTGAGGAAACATTACTCTTTACAATGGGTAGAGAAGAATACAATAATACCTTAATAATACCTTCAAGGTGATAGCTACAACTCACTATCCAATTTTTTAGTTACAATTAGTCATTTCTTAACACTTTCTTCAGAGGTAATGGGATAAAAATGAAATGCTCATTAATATGTAATATTAAAATTTGTCAATACAATATGCACATGAGAAAAATAATTTCTATTCAATCTCTCATTAAAGGTTTTATGTAAATCTTTGTGTCTTGTGTGTAAGTCATTGATAAATCTCTCTTTTACTTAAAAAATTATATACATAGTTTTACTTCACAAATTTAAAACTTAGAAGATGGATCTAAGCTGATATTAATATTACTTTGAAGTAGCTAAATTGATTTAATAAAAAATCCAAAATAAAACATTAAAATATAATAAATAATAAATTTAATTTTTATAAATAATTAAATTTATTAATAAAATTTGGGAAAATAAACATATAAAAAGAAAAAATAAATAAACGTACTAATAAAATTTAGAAAAAAAAACATTTAAAAAAAAAAAAAGTTCAACAATTTTGTTAAAAAAAAATTAATGAAAAAAAATATTAATTAAAATTTTATAAAATAAAAAAAAATTATCATTAAATTTAATTAAAAAATAATATATATATATATAATAAATGTAAACAAAAACCATACTTTTAATAAATTTAAATATTTCATTATATTTAATAAAACAAAAAGTCTTTTCCAAAGATAAATTAGAAGTATGCAAACATGTTCTCTTAGCTGAATTTGAAATATAACTTTACGTTGTTCCTTTCAGAATATAAAACGAAATTTTTTTACATAAACTGAATTTAAAAATTTGAAGTATGTGATGATTTCATCTAAAGTTAAATTTAAAATATAAATCATATTTTGAAAAAAAAATTAATATACTAATTATTCAGAGTATATCTATTGA
>JASDQU010103401.1:254058-265756 GCA_032191745.1 Picea mariana | reverse complement strand
AAACACATACATAATTTTTATTAATATTGATTGTAATGATGTTAGAAATTATTAATGAATAATTATTTTTTTAAAAAATAAGATGAAAATATGATTAATTAATTAGAACTCTGTAGTGTAGGTTTTTTTTTTAGTTTTGGAGGCAAAGTTTTATTATACTTATTTTTTTAAGTGGGGATGAAAATATTTCCTCTAATTATAGGACCATTTTGATTATCTCCATTTTGGCCAAGCTACATAGAATTATTTTTTAAAAGAAGATTAGCTTATGGCTAGAAAGCCATCGAAAAAGAGCTAAAGACCAGTTCGGGTTTAGGAGATATCATTCAAATGTGGACCACCTTGTTACTCTTAGGATCATTTTGGAGGAGTTATGCGATAATAAAACCAATCTCTTGTGTTGTTTCTTTAACTTTTGAAAATACGTTGACACAGTATCTAGGACAAGCCTTTGGAATAGGTTGGAAGAGATAAAGGTTACTTTTGAGTTGAGGGATGCTATGAGAAGGTTGTATGAAAACCTTATTTCCAGGTTTAGGAACAATGAGGCATGGTCGAAAGAAATTAACTACAATATCATAGTCGAACAAGGTTGTCCCTTGTCCCCTACCCTTTTTGGAATATACATTGACAAGTTGCAAGAGTGTTTGGAAGAAGCAAGGTGTGTCGGCCCAACTCTCGCTAGTATAGTTGTCACTCTTCTTATGTATGTTGATGATATTGTTCTTATTGCAAGGATTTTTGTGCAATCTTGATAAGAAATTAAAATTCCTCCAATATTTTTGCTCCAGTATGGGTATGACCGTTAATAGAGACAAAACGAAAGTCCTAACAATTAAATCCAAATAGATCACCTACAATACTTGGTATATGAAAAAAAATACCTCGAGGAAGTGCCTTCATGAAAATATATCAGAATAGATATTCATCATAATATCAACTAGAATTATATCACTGGGAAAAGGATAAATTTGGGGTGGAAATATTATTGTGGGCTTGACAACAATTGTAAATCAATGGATCTTTAGATATGGGATAAAACAATGTCCTCTTTGAGACACTTGTGACTCCAGTTATTTTATATGGATGTGAGGTTTGGGGATGCAGTATCTCTAGACATTCGTGTAGAAACATAGAGTATATAAAAAATAATTTTATAACCTACAATCTCAAAATGAAAGGAAATACACCCTATCAAATCCTCCTCATAGATGCAAGCCTTTCCCCATTAATAGAATGACTCTGACTAGGTACATAATGCATAAAAACAAGTTAAAAAACATGGAAGGCAAGAGGCTTCCTAAATTTTCTTCAAACTATAGCCAAAACCACCTTCAAGTCAAGTGAGGATGGCATAAGGATGTTGAGTCTTGGCTAAGCCATTGAGGAATAAATAAAGAGGTCAACATTATAACAAAATTTAAGGAGAAATTGGGGTGAGATAAAGATTTAGAGGGAAAAAGGAAATTAATATATTATAAGGAGGTGATCAACCCTAATCTAGAAGATAAAAAATATATGTGTCTTGACTAGTGTAAAGAAGAANTATTAATGAATAGCTCATTTTTTTTTTAAAATAAGATAAAAATATGATTAATTAATTAGAACTTTGTAGTGTAGGGTTTTTTTTAAATTTTGGAGGAAAAGTTTTATTATACTTAATTTTTAAAGTGGGGATGAAAATATTTCCTCTAATTATAGGATCACTATGATTATCTCCATTTTGGCCAAGCTACACTGAATTATTTTTTAAAAGAAGATTAGCCTATGGCTAGAAAGCCATGGAAAAAGAGCGAAAGACCAGTTCGGGTTTAGGAGATATCATTCAAATGTGGACCACCTTGTTACTCTTAGGATCATTTTGGAGGAGTTCTGCGATAATAAAACCAATCTCCTGTGTTGTTTTTTTCACTTTTGAAAATCCGTTGACACAATATCTAGGACAAGCCTTTGGAATAGGTTGGAAGAGATAAAGGTTACTTTTGAGTTGAGGGATGCTATGAGAAGGTTGTATGAAAACCTTATTTCCAGGTTTAGGAACAATGAGGCATGGTCGGAAGAAATTAACTACAATATCAGAGTCGAACAAGGTTGTCCCTTGTCCCCTACCATTTTTGGAATATACATTGACAAGTTGCAAGAGTGTTTGGAAGAAGCAAGGTGTGTCAGTCGAACTCTCGCTAGTATCGTCGTCACTCTTCTTATGTATGTTGATGATATTGTTCTTATTGCAAGGATTTCGTGCAATCTTGACAAGAAATTAAAATTCCTCCAATATTTTTGCTCCAGTATGGGTATGACCATTAATAGAGACAAAACGAAAGTCCTAACAATTAAATCCAAATAGATCACCTACAATACTTTGGTATATGAAAAAAAATACCTGGAGGAAGTGCCTTCATGAAAATATATCGGAATAGATATTCATCATAATATCAACTAGAATTATATCACTGGGAAAAGGATAAATTTAGGGCGGAAATATTATTATGGGCTTGCAACAATTGTAAATCAATGGATCTTTTGATATGGGATAAAAAAACTCCTCTTTGAGACACTTGTGACTCCAGTTGTTTTATATGGATGCAAGGTTTGGGGATGCAGTATCTCTAGAGAGTCGTGTATAAACATAGAGTATATAAAAAATAATTTTATAACCTACAATCTCAAAATGAAAGGAAATACACCCTATCGAATCCTCCTCATAGACGCAAGCCTTTCCCCATTAAGAGAATGACTCTGACTAGGTACATAATGCATAAAAACAAGTTAAAAAACATGGAAGGCAAAGGCTTCCTAAAATTTCTTCAAACTATAGCCAAAACCACCTTCAAGTCAAGTGAGGATGGCATAAGGATGTTGAGTGTTGGCTAAACCATCGAGGAATAAATAAAGAGGTCATATTGAAGAATACCAATAATATTAGAAATAACATTATAACAAAATTTAAGGAGAAATTGTGGTGAGATAAAGATTTAGAGGGAAAAAGGAAATTAAGATATTATCAGGAGGTGATCAACCTTAATCTAGAAGATCAAAAGTATATGTGTCTTGAATAGTGTAAAGAAAAAAGTAAACATTGCTAAAATAAGAATAAATTTCCATGAGATTCATAGTGAAAGTGGGTGTTGGTCAACTCCTAAAACACTATGGGATGAAAGAGCTTGTCACCTTTGTGACACTAAGAGGGTTGAAGATGAAAAACACTTTCACTTATAGTGTCCAACATATACCACAATTAGATTTCAACTTCAAAATATTTTCACAGTACCAATCTTATTAATATTTTCACTCAACAAAGCTATGGTGATGTTGGAACACTTCTCTTAATCCTTTTCGAGCATAGAAATAAAATTCTAATTTTTTTTCACTAATATCTTAGGTTCAATAGACCAAATTTTGAGACGTTGATCACCGTGATCATAATCATCAATTGGGTTACCATATATTATTTTATACCATTCATTAAAATAATGAAAGTGTATAATATTCACCTTTTCAACTATTAAAAAATATATAAAAAAAATGCAAGTAATATTTTCTATTCAAATAAATTAACATTATGTATATAAATTCTTGCTACCAATCTAGGTAAAAAACTAGAACCAAGATAACAAACCTAGCCAAGATAAATAAAATAGGGATTTCCCATGAAGGGAAACAAGACCAAGTTTTAGAGATTGTAATAACATCTAAAGAGTTTTGAAGCAACAAAGATACTGATAGTTTGTATAACCAACTACGTAGATAATCAAAAAGAGAAATCTAATTGTTTAATATAGATCATCCTCAGATAGAAATTGACCATAAAATTATGAATTAAAATTAACCATTCGAAGGTGCACCTGGGGATCCCACAACCCAGAGTTTTGCATGGAATCCATAGCTTGAGAGAAATGAGTGTGCAATCGACCTCTTGAAGGCGGAAGAAAGGATTTTCCATGGAGTTTGACGAGCCACTGAACCATATTCATTAGAAGATTATTCTACTCCTCAAGAGACACCATATTTTGTTTGAGTTGTCTGAAGTCACAATCCTTAGGAAGTTGGGCCACCGGGAAGGGCTTCCCCCTTCCTTGGCCAACTAGTAGAAACTTCTATTGTAATCTGATCTCACCAGTCTGAGAAGCAAGGCCTTATAAGAGAATGAACTATATTAATTTCTTATCCGTGTCAGTGCTAGTGAGTTTATATTTTTGTAATAAAGCCTTTGACAATATGGCATGAAAGGATGTGTATAAATAAATGGTTAGTTAGTTTGTGTCAGTGCTTTTCTGCGGGAAACTTCTCTTGCCAATCTGAATGTGCAAAGAGTCGTAGAAAACAAAAGAAGAAATTACTTTTGTAAGAAGTCACCCTGCATTATTAAAGGGGACATTTTTGACTAATACATTTGATGAAACTTTGTTGAATCTCATCTCTTTCCTTTATGTGCACAAAATATTTTCCTATGTACGTGCAATGGTTGAGAGAGTTTCACACCAAAGGAACTAGTGCGCATCTCTATTCTGCTACGTATTAGAGAGGGTGTGGGAATTTCTATGTGGAGGTCATGTGCATTGGGACAACCAATGCATCGTCCTCGTTCTCTTTGCGTTAATGTGTTAGTTGGGTGTCATGGTAGAGGAGTGTGAGTTGAGGAATGATCTATGCATCTCTCCCTCTACGTGGAACGATAAGCATTGAAGGCGTTTATCTAAAAATGTGATGCACCCTCCATCAAAGGTTATTCATCTCTGTTGAGAGAGCCCCTATATAAGATCAATTGGTATCAGAGCTTGTGACTTGGCGAAGTTTCTTCACATAGAGAATAAGGAGAAGATCAAATTTCATCCACTAGATTCAGAAAATGTTTTTTTTTTGGGGGGGATCTTCAGCTCTTTCCTCACGGTATTTCTCAGAGCATCCTAATCACCCTTCTTAGGGTTCTTCTACACCTTTACAGTGGTGCATCAATGTGCCCTTCTCAAGGTTAATATAATTCCCTCCTCAGGGTCTCTTCTGTGCTTTCATACCATGCTGCCTTGAAGATAAGTCTCCAGTGAAGAGTCCAACACAGCCACATAAAATCTCGTTGAAGAATTGGCACTGGATCTCAACGAACTAATTCAACTCCAACAACGTTGGACTCCAACGAAGCTAGACACCGGTTTTCAGTTACCGAATTTCGTCAAATAAATGAATGGCGAGATAGTCGAATCCTAGACCCATAGCCTCTCCACATACTTCAAGACTTCCCTTAAGATGGAAGAATCAACCAAATTGCAGATAGCCAACCTCCAGCTCGAAGGAATAGCACAAACTCTATGGGACACATAATTTGAAATATCTGAATTGATCATGGAGATCAATAGCCCTCCTTCTCTGAAAAATGGAAGTATTGATTCATTGGGATGGATTCTGTCATGCATTGTGGGAACGCTTCTACCCTCCAGGCTATCTTCAGAATCTTCTCGCCAAGTGGTTGCAACTACGCCAACTTGCCACTTAATCAGTTGAAGGATACATTGATGTCTTCTGCAAGTTGTGCATCCAACTTCATATGAGCGAGTTAGATGAGGTATTAATAATTAATTTTAATTTTGGTCTCTTGTTACCTCTTCGACGAGAGGTAGATATTTTGGACAATTCTTCTCTGGACAAGGCTTTCTTATGGGATTTGGCCATAGAATGTAAGGTAGTCCCTCACATACGATATCCTCCAAATCAAGCCCAAAATGAAAACCCACCTCCTTCTCACTCTCAACCTTATCCTTCTTCCTCGTCGACGGCCAAAAATGTTGTTTGGTCTAATTTTCACAAGACCAACTCCTATACCTTTGTCAATTGTCGAACCATCAAAAATATCAGCCCCCATTAGACCTTTTTTGCAGAGTTCACACCCACTGAGTTTCCCGAGAAACCAGAAGTCATGTCTCTCATGAACCCCGCCGAAGCCAACCCATCCCTCATTCTCATGACTATGCTCGAACCGGGTCGCATTAATGTTCCCCTCTTTACACATAACTGCCAAATTAAACATGAAATCGCCACTCTCATTTTGGACAATGGAAGCCAAAAGAATATAGTCTCCCAAGACTTAGTCCAACATCTGCAACTTCCAACCACCCCCCACCCAGATCCATATCAACTTGGCTGGGTACAAAAGGGAGGACCCTGCATGACTATCACCCAGTGTTGCACCATAACTTTCACCATTGGCCCCTTCTGAGACACCGTGGTCTGCAATGTTTCATTGTTAGACTGTCCTAACGTCTTACTGGGTATCCATACCAACAAGAAAAACAAGTCGTGTACCATGCCAAATCCCTTCAGTACAATATTCAACATGAAGGACACACCCATGTGCTTACTTCAACACCTCATACTTCCCCCCCACTGTATCCTGGAAAAGAAGAAACTCACCATGTCATTCACCACAGAGACATTTCTCTGTGTTTGGCCCACCATGTTAAACACGAGAACCTCACTAATATTACACCTCCAACAGTGCTCCATCTCCTCCAAGAATTTTCCAATGACTCTCAGTCTCCCTCAAGGCTCCCACCCTCTCGAGCCCTTGCTCCATCCATCGATCTCATTCATGATGCATCATTATCCAATGCTCCATCATCTCTACCGGTTACCCAAGACACTATCAAACGTGCTCTAGTTACCTCTTACCATGCCCTCACTCATGCCACAATTAAGTATCATTATCCCTTACCTTGGATTGCCTCTTAGTTTTCTATTGGAGCGATGCTTAAACAGGGAGGTCAACCAACGACTTACCTCTATGAGACCTTTTCCACAACCAAATTTAATTACCGCCACTATGCTAAAGAATTCTATCTCCTAATGCAAGGTTTTTCGAAGTGGCGCCCTTACAATAGGGCCACACACTCTTCCACTGACTTCTTACCTTTCGAGGTTTGTCTTGGATTTTAGTCTCTAGCACCCACATAGATGCCTGTTATTTTGACTCTGTCAGGATCAACACATCAACACCAAGAAGAATAGGCTGACCATATCGGCGTTCATAATTTATCACATAAACACACTCCAGTCACAGCTTCCTTGAAAGTAACATTGGATCGTGCCAAGCAACATCATGTTTCATACCTAGTCGGTAAACAATGCCAAACTCTAGAGACGAGCCAAGTGGATGAAAGTTGAGATAGTGCAGCGAAAGTTCCCTTAGTTGGTGGTGGAAGCAGGGACACTTCTGGATCTAACAGGAAGGAATTGGGCCACGAGGAAGGGCATACCCCTTCCTTGGCCAACTAGTAGAAACTTCTATTGTAATCTGAGCTCGCTAGTCTTGGAATCAAGGAATTCTAAAAGAATGTGCTATGTTAATTTTCGATCTGTTTCAATGCTAGTCAGTTTATATATTTGTAATAAATCCTTCACAAGTATAGTAAGAAAGGCTATGTCTAAATAAATGATTAGTCGATTTGTGTCAGTGTTTTTCTGCGGGAAACTTCTCTCGCCATTTTGAATGTGAAAAGAGTTGCATATAATAAAAGAAACAATTACTTTTGTAAGAAGTCTCCCTGCATTATTAAAGGGGACATTTTTCTCTAATACATTTGATGAAGCTTTGTTGAATCTCATCTCTTTTGTTTATGTGCGTAGAATCTTTTCCTGTGTATGTGCAATTGTTGAGAGAGTTGCACACCAAAGGAACTGGTGTGCATCTCTACTTTGCTACGTATTAGAGAGGGCGTGGGAATTTCTATGTGGAGGTCATGCACATTGGGAGAACCAATGCACCCTCCTCATTCTTTGTGTGTTAATTTGTTATCTAGGCATCATGGTAGAGGAGTATGCATTGAGGAATGCTCTGCGCATCTCTCCCTCTGCGTGGAAAGATAAGATTTAAAGGAGTTTCTCTGAAAACATGATGCGCCCTCCATCAAAGGTGATTCATCTCTGCTGAGCGTGCCCCTCTTTCAAATTAGAAGCATTCCTAGAGTCACCATAGTCTTCGTGTAATAATAGAGCTCCAAATTTCTAAAACATTTAGTATTTTTGGTAATGGTACAAATTAGGTAATGAATAATTCCTCTCACCTATTCTTCCACTTCCTCATCTTCCTTATATGCCCTGACCAATCAAACTTACTCCTCCAATGCATGGATGGTGTCATGATCCTCCTACAGGACAAATTGATGGTAAAAATCCTTTTCTTCAACAACATCCTTTGTTGGGTGCCTTTGGTGAGTTGGGGAGTTCCAAGAGCTACTTCCAAGAGGATCCATGGGAGCTCAGGTTGAGGAAAGAGAATCTATCCAAAACTAAGCAAGCTCATATCACCTTTTTATGAACAATATCAACCATAAATAAAAAAACACAACAGAGACCATGAACATTGTAAGTTGAAGGTCGCTCCTACTTCATCCTTATCCTACCAATACCCATCATACATGTGAGTTCCAAGAGTACCAGGAAATCAATACCATGTGCTACCATAAGAACCTTCATCACTCTGCATCTTGTGAGTGTCATCACACTCGTACCCGTCGTTGCCTTCTTGTCTAGCTATGTAAGATACTGCAGTGGAGCCATTAATTTGGGCACGTGGGAGACGTCGGGATGAAGAGACAACCCCAAATGCCACCTTCATCCCATTGATTGCATGGTGAACAGTTAGGGCCCCATCGAGGAAACTATAAAAAAGATAATAATATTATAGTGTTAATGATATAATTTTCTTACCTTTTTTTCCTAAATCATAAATTAAAATTAATTATTTTATTTTATTATGTCTTATTTATAATCAAATAATTTGGAATTTTTTTTTTTTTTCATATTATGGTTTAATTATTTTAATATTATAAATATTTTAAAATTGAAACTTTTAATATTTAGAAAGTGTTTTTCAATTTTTTTCCTTTAAATAAAAAACAATTTTTAAAATCTTCAAAATTGTTAGGATCATAGGTAAACGATGAGTTTATATCACGTATAACCTAACTCATTATCGTACAATACAAGTAAGAAGTAAAACTCCTATCGCAGTTTAAGGCATAAGCAACCCAAGGCAGGAAAGACTCCAAGTGCTGCTGTGGTTAGGCATAATTTGTTTACCCCACATAAATTAGGTCATTTTCAACTCCTCATAGTGAGAGAAATGCAATAGTAAAAATATTGGTTATGCAACTCATTTCAGAGGCTATTCGAATTTATTTCGTCCATTTGAGACTGGATAACTTTATACAGGTTGATAATGAACTAGATCTTTGGGTGCTCGACGATATATCTTCCCCCGTGTTCCTCATGGTCTCTACATCCTAGTGAAGGGAAGCGACACATGATAAGGTTAGAGATATTTTTCTTTTCTCTTAAAATATTTGAAGTTTTGTACCAGGTTTATTTTCAATATAAAAAATTTAAATTATTTATAGTTTTAAAATATAAAAATAAATTTTGTATTTACTTAATATTAATAATTTTTCTCCCAAATTTTTTTTCATAATGTTTTTTAAAAATAAAACAAACATATAACAACAATTATATATATGTAAACATGAATCCACAAAATCTTAATGAGTTTTTAAAATCTCATAAGATAAAAAGATATAAAGTTCTAATAGAAAGGAAAAAAAAAACATTACATAAATAGAAAGTCATATAATCTTTTGCACTTATCAAAGCTAGATCCTAAGAGAGGAAAATTTTAAGTAGTAAAAGTAAAGAAAATAATATGATTTCCTTGAAGGATTAGAACTCCTAACTCAAAATCTTTTATGGATCCTTTACTACTTTGAAAAAAATTCCTAATGTTTATATAGAGGATGAAGTGTTTTTCATAGATGACATAATGATTGGGATTAAACAACTCGCAAAAGGGAAAGCTAAGGATATCAAAGGCTACCATACTGAACTCTTAAATTGGAGGGTCTATCATCATCCCTCACATACACAAGCTCTTCAATTTAACAATCCAACATAGATTCGCTAAACCTTGGTTTCACAACCTCTTTGTCCATATCTTTAAAATTGGAGATAAAATCAATCCCTCTAATTAGAGGACCATTATGACTAGATCCATCTTAGCCAAGTTATACACATATATTCTAGAAAAGAAGATTAGGATATTGCTTGAAATCCACCGAAAAAGATCTAAAATACAATCCAACTTTGGAGGCTATCATTAAATTGTGGACCATCTTGTTATGCTTAGGATCATCGGGGAGGGCTGTCACAGCAACAAAACCAATCTCCTCTATTATTTCATTTATTTTAGAAAATCTACGGACACAACTCCCACGACTAAGCTTTGGAATAGGTTAGAAGAGCTAAAAGTTCCTTCCAATTTGAAAGCTATTGTAGTAAGGCTATATGAGAGTGTTATTGTCAAGTTTAGGGACACTAAGGGCCAGTTGGAAGAAATTAATTGTAATATAGGTGTCAATCAAGGTTGTCCCACATACCCTACCCTCTTTGGGATATACATTAGTGAGTTAGAATATCAATTGGAAGAGGTTGGTTGTACTAGCCGACTCTTCTTGGCATAGTCATCATCCTTCTTCTTTATGCTAGTGATATTGTTTTTATGGAAAAGAATCCCTATGACCTTGGTAAGCATCTAATAATCCTCACTGCTATAGTATGGGTATGACTGTAAACACTGAGAAAACAAAGGTTATGATAATCAAATCCAAAAACATCACCTATGACACTTTTTATTGTATGACAACAATAGCTTGGAGGAAGTGCTTTCATACAAATATCTTGAAATCAATATTCATCACAAACTCAATTGGAACTATAGTGTTGAGAAAATGATAAATGGAGGGTGGATAGCTTATTATGGATTTGAAAACAAGTGTAACTTAGCAAAACTTTGACTATGGGATAAGAAAAAACAAGTGTAAGTTAGAAAAACTTTAACAAACTCCTCTTTGATGCTCCCACGACTCATGTTATTTTCTATGGATCTGAAGTTTGGGGATGCAATATCCTAAAGAATCTTGGAGAAACATATAACAAATCCCCAATAATTTTATACCTAATTTCATCTCAAAATTAAGGAAATACACCCTATCCTATTCTTCTCATAGAAGTGAGTCTTTCCCCATTGAGTGAACAACCATGATTAGGTACTTAATGTACAATAACAAGATCAACATCATGGACAACAAAAGGCTCTCGAAGTTTGTTTCAAACACAAGCCAAAGCCAGGTGTAGCTTAAGCGAGTGTGGTATGAAGATGCCAAGGCTTGATTAAATCATTGGGGAATGCAGGACAATGTCATTTTGCACAATATGATAATAATAAGTATTCAAAATATTATTAGATCAAAATTTAAAGAGAAGCTATGGTGTAATAACAAATTAGAATATAAAAGTAAGCTAAGATAGTACAAGGAGGTGGCCAACCCTAATCTAGAAGATCAAAAGTAGCTCTCACTCTTCACTAGTGCAAAGAAACGAATCAAGGTTGTTAAATATGAACTAACTCAAATATGAACTAACTCCCAAAAGCTACAGAGTGAAACTTGACAATTCTTAAAACACTATGGAGCACAAGAATATGTCATATTTGTTATATTAAGAGGGTTAAAGATGAAAAACACTTTTTCCTAAAGTGTCTTGCTTATACCCAAATTAGATCACAATTTCAAAATTTATGTTACAATAATCAACTTCCTAACCTTCTAAATAAACAAAACTATGGTGATCTCATAACACTTCTCTAAAAAAAAAAAAA
>JASDQU010103401.1:195268-217832 GCA_032191745.1 Picea mariana | reverse complement strand
TGCCGAGTTGTTCATTTCATGATCATTAAATATTTTCTTTTGTGAAATCGGCTTTATTTATTTAGGTTGTTCTAAGTTTATGCAAGTAGGGTGACGTTAAGAATATATGGTTTTGTTAGATAATTTTCTCAATAAAGATTGGATCTAGAAAAATATCTAACATTATCATTAAATCACATAGTCAATATGTATTTTTTTTATTTACTCTAACACACTTTTCCATCATATATATATATATATATATATATATATATATATATATATATATATATATATTATAAAGAGAAGATGGGTAAAAGACATATTTGTTTGATTTGATTGATTTGTTCAATTTACGTAGTAATAATTTGAATTTTGGCTCATAGCTTATATTTTTTATTTATGTCTTTATAGTCACACTAAGTTAGTTTTATGATATAAACAATAATGTATATGTTTGAAATAAACAATTCGGAAAATGAATTTTATAAGAGAATTGAGGTGATTATATTGTAAAAAAAGTAAAAATGATTTTGTTATGAAATTTAAAAGAAGAGAACATAATTCTAGCTATATAAATGATTGTTGAGGTTTTGTTTCTCCCTTTGATTGAGTTTATTATTTTTTTATATATTGTCATCATGCTTTGTATAAATTTTATTATTGACTGGTAAAGTCTACGGAGGTATACATACCTTACCCCCGTCTGGATTTGAACTTGTGACCTCTTAGGAGGAAACACATGTTCTTAACCATTAGGCCCACTCAAGCTCCATGAGAGTAACAATCAACAAGTTGTTGGATTACTGAGAGGGGGGGTGAATCAGTAATAGAGCAATCTAGTCCTTTTTATCCATATAATGCAAGTGTTATATCAATGTAGCATTATCGTCCAATATTTGCAGAGTAAATAAACAATGAAAAAATGAACAATCATACACATACACAGTACATTAGTGTTTTTACATGGTAACCCAAAGTGGGAGAAAACCACATAATTATTTTTCTTATATGTCTTGAAGAATTACATTCATTAGAAGCACCAACTTCCTTTGTTTTCCAGCTTCAAATGGAAGGAGGCTCCAACCCCCTAGTTTCTCACGCTAGAACCTAAGGGAAGCTCCAACTCCCCAATTCTCTGGCTACAACAAAAAGGAGGCTACAACCTCCTATGTTCACCGGCTACAACCACCCATCCTTTCCTCATCCAACCACCCTGAAGTAGAAGTAGAATGATGGAACCAATGTCACACTATCACTGTGAGATATACCATTGTACAATTGTATCAATCTGTACCATTGACCTGCATCCAACATGTACAACGGCCCTGTAAGCAATATGTACCTGAAATGAACATGTATCAACAAAATACAATAGGTACGCGACCTGCAGTGCTGCAAGAAATGTATGTACGCACCCTATCTGTTATGAAGCCCGCGCATGTACGTGACCAAACCACTATGCAGCCTGTGTATGCCTTCTGAAAACTAGGGCTTTCTTTCTCTTGAAAACTTCTAACCCTTTGTAAATTTTTCACATAGATATGTAACCTGTCACTTAATCCAGACTGTAACTGTACCATGTGCATACATCCTCATACATAACCTTTACTCAAATCATATATACCTCTATGTAGTCATGTGCCATATAGGTGTGTGTAATCATGAACAATTATAATAACTCTCACATGATCTAGTCATCAAACCCTTTCTGATATCCAGCCTCTCAATACATCAACCACTTCACAAATACAATCTCTCAACCATGTACCACAAAAACCCTTAGCCATATGCCAAGAAATACAAGATGTGCCTCAACAAGAAGTATCAATGATAAATATACCAGCGTTGTATTTCTGTAGATCTAACTTATACAGAAGATCCCATGCAGCCAATAGTATCTCTAGGGAGAATCCTCAAATCTCCATAACCATTTCTCATGCATACATGAAAATCCAACTATTCATAGAAATAAGACATACCTTTTGAACCAATGGATAGATCTGATGTATCTGAGCACCGTAGACCTTCCTGGGAGCTTGATCTCAGAATCTAGAACCTTTTCATCTTCATCTTCTCAAGTTTTCATGGCTTTACCAACATGTACGCACCCTAATACACTGCTAGCCCACGTACATACACACCCTAATACACTGTCAACTCGCGTATGCCTCAGTATGTACGCACCCTAATACACTGTCAACCCGCGTACATCTCAGAAATTAGGGCTTTTAGTCTTCACTGTAATTATGAAACTTTCACTGTCAACCCTTCGTACTACCTTAGACTTTCGCAACTTCAGATCTATCAATGAGTACTTGCAATAAGCCTTACACAACAAAAGATATTCAATGTGTTCAAGTGTGGTTAAATGAGAGAGCTTTGCCTCTTATTTATACTTTGATGTAGCATTACACTTTCCTTATTTTAGGTACTTATCCATTTACTTTATTATTTAAATAACTTTTTTTGCAAACACTTTGACGTTTAGGGGCTTCTATATGACTCATGAGGGTTCTCCAACTTCATATGGCCATAACTCTCTAACCGTGAGGAGTTATGTGACGTTCCACATACCATCGGAAATGGCATGACATGTACTATCCATCTGGAATAGTCTTGCCTGTAAATATATCAAAACTCATATGATTATCCATAAAAAAAACTTGGGAAAATTACCCAAACCATTGCTCTACCGGAATTCGCTACTGGACTTTCTTCAAGGGTTGACATCAATGACAATCAACCCAATTAATCAACACAAGTTTAAGGGGACAAAACATTTTGAGTGTGGGGATTAAAAATATATTAAGAAGGGAATTAATGGGGGAGGTTGCATTAGTATGACATTAGGTGATTGAGGGTGGGATTGAGAATATAAATGTTGAAGGAAAAGGATTCCTTGGTATGTAACATTTTTTGCCGAAATGTAGTGGTCTCTCATAACTGTAATTTATTGTTTACATTTTTCATTATTTGTGAAATTTGATAATACTTACCAAAAAAATATCGTTTCAAATAGTGTGGTCAGAATAAGGATTTTATAGGACATAATAATAAAGCAACAATTTATTATACATTTTTTCTACTAAATTTTATATATTTATGGTTAAAAACGAAAGTTAAGATTTGATTCTTTTATTATTTTCTATAAAAAAAAACAATCTTGTACAAACAAATGTGTTATTGAACGTTGCAAAAACACACAAGAAATATTCTTTCAACATAAAAACAAACAAGACTTCCAATTAATAATAATGATTTTATTAATTTTTTATCCACACCACAAGCAATACAATAAGATGAAATTTATGTTATATTTGTGCTTCCTATTATGTTAAACTATATATATTTACAATGGATTTTTGAAACTTCTTGACCACTGTCAGTCAAATTCAATTGACTGAATTTGATGCATTAAATTATCAAGTCACATTCGTATTCGTAGTCTTATGAAGTATATATCACTGTATGTGGAGGGAATTAGATTCGTGGTTTATTTATGTAAATGTATGCAAAAAACTAATTTCTAATCTAAGTATGAAGATTGCAAGAAGGAAACTATTAAAAAGAAATCCTAGCAAAAATATAGTATTTGTCAAAACAAAGTAAAGAACTGATTCAGAATTGTAACAAAAATATTTCAATCATGCCTTAACCATTAACTCATGAATTTTGTCAATTGATTCCAAGAATTACATAATTTTCCAAAAGGCTCTGTCAGCCAATGATAAGTATGACTAATTTAAATTCTATTGTGACAGAACTGAGAAATGGATTAAGCAAATGTAAAGAACAAAAACAATATTAGCATTCTGGTTGCAACAATAGCGAAATATTTCAATCTTCGATCGTTAGTTTTATGAATTTTACCAAATGGTCTTATAAACTACAGAAATTACCAACTGGTTCTATCAATCAACGATATAGGCTACTGATTGATGTAACCGAATTTCCAAATAAAATAAATGAAGTTGAACATAAACGGAATTAAAGATGACTTAAAAAAACCATACTAAAAATAAAGAATTTGGAATTTGAAAACAACAAACTCAGGGATCAGGGACCCCTCTTACGTCCTACTTTTTCATTGAGAAGTCCTTATGAAAATTTGAACTAGAAGCAAATTAATTCATATAATTAACACGATATGAAGACTAACAACAATACTTATATTAATGTCAAAATTGAATTACAATTTCTTAGTATATCATCCACTCCTCTGAAATGTTTGATGTTTCAATTTATACAAGTGAATTGTGATCCCTCAGATCCAATTTATTTGGAAGCCAAATCATAAAAAGATATATGATATCAAGTTTAACAATATTTCGAGATCCCTAAAACTATTCAGTGACAAATATCATGAAGAAATTCAAGACAAAAATGCATGGATTTCTTCATATGATCTCGCTCTTTTCTGTTCTCGCCAAGTCTGATGTTGTGTGCTTTTGCTACATGGACAAGTTTGACCAAAGTATTTGAATTTTTATTGTTGATTTGCTGAGAGGATCCTCGTGCTGATTTAACATGTGGGTATGTTGGAGGCATCAATTTGGCTTTTGTGGTAGCTTTAAAGTCAATCTGGAAGAGGCCAGAACCTTAAATTTAAACAAATGTGCTAATGAAATTCATTAGCAGCCTACATGAATTCAATAGTTACAGAATCAAAATATTTTGTAGCTTCTTTAAAAATAACAATGAATTAAACTAAATTGCATTAAGAATACAAAATATATCAAACATTAGATATTTACTTATCTTTCTTTCCGGTATCAGTTCTGGGATCAAGTAAAGGTTTATGATGGAAAAAATGAGAGTTTAGTATATGAAAATGGATAGGAATTGTGAAAAGGTAATGAAAAAAAGAGTGAGTTTCTGAATCCCAACATTTCGCCCACACTAGAGGTGTTGTGTGTCACGCAACAAAATTCCTTACTGTGTCTTCAAAATTGCAAAATTGTGTACTTCCACCCTGACTATATTCATTCTGATGCATCCAACAATGCTTGTAGTCCAGATGAAAACCCCTGATTCTTATTTTTCAATTCTTTTATTTTATTTTTCAATCTCTGGTTATGGATTTTTTCCTCTTGTGTTTTTCCATACAACCTTTCAGCTTCCTTTACCAAAAGTTTCCTTTCATCTTCAAAACCTTTTGTCTTGTTTTGTAGTTTGGCCATTGTCTTTGTGAAGGTTATGTGTTCTTCTTTGATATGTCTTTGTAAGACCTACAACTCATGAATTGTATTCTGAATTTATTCAATTTTATCCTTGTCATCTTGTGATTGAACATGAATGTTTAGAATGTTTTCCCCTTTATTAACTTTTTCATCCATCTTAAGTGTTGAAGCATCAAAATTTATGTTGGAGTGAATACCTTTTTGTATATCTTTGGTAGTGGAAGATTGAGTCTTGCATTGTATAACTCATTTTTGCATTTATTTGGATGTATTCTCTTCTTTGTATTTCTCTACATCAATAACAGGACTTGAGGTTTTTCTCTCTTCGACTTTCAACTCGGATTTATTTCTTGTTATACGAATAATTTATTCATCTTCTAGTTTATTTATTTTGTTTTTCACAACTGATTCTCTTGTCTCCATCCTTTGTGTTGGAGACAACGTCTTCTGAGTTTCCGGTGCTTCCACTAATAGTTCCTTAGTGGTGGATTTCAGAGTTCACCCACTCTTTCGCTTTACCAAGCTTGCAATTTCCAGTTGTGGTTGTGAGCTTTCGGCCCATGTTTCGCTTGGTGTCGAACCTTTACCCTTGATCTCTCGTTGAATCATCTCGATAATTGAAGTAAGGATCTCAAAGATTTCTCTTCTTTGTTCAAGAGTTGAATTACATACATGTTCCTTCCGAGGAATTGAACCCCGAACTGATGTTTTGACCGATGTCGAAACCCTAACATATTCCTGTAGTGGAGTCGAACTATGGAGTGGAATTTTTACCTTTTTCGAATCGGTAAACTTCGTTGCCAATGTATCTGACATATGTATGTAATACTCTACCCCATTTCCACTATCTTCAGCCTTGATTTTATCTTCATGCTCACATGCTTTTTTTGTTTCAAGGAATTCATTTCTTAGCAAGAAATCATTCCATGTGTCATCTAACTCTTGCAACATTGCCACGATAAGCAGTTTTACCCGTCCATAATGATATGGGCTTCGATATATATTACGATATCTTTTTTGAATGGTAAATGCCAATTTTTAAGGCTACTTAATAAGAAAAAGGGCATATTAACCTCATGTCCTTTTACAAAATGCAAGAGAATATGCAAGTAACAGTAAAATATTAATCCACACATTCCCTTGAAGGTAATGTATTTTTTAAAAACAAACATAACATTATTACACTTTGACTTAATGGCAACGACAGGTATCCCCTTGCTCCAATTTATCGTTGTCTCGGGGTTTACTAAAAACTTCTTCCACTCATCAATTGTTAACATATGGTTTTTGAATAATTTATCACCTACTTGAGGTAATTTTGTATCCTGAGCAATAGAATATTCCGTTATCTCCATTTGTATTTCACCGATGCAGACTCTTCTTCCATCAAATTTTTGTGAAAATTCTCTGGTAATTTTCTCATTGTAGCCCTGAAACTTCTGTAGAAAAGGAAGCCAACCCTCCCTTTGAAAAAGCTTATAAAAATAAAGATATGTTTGAAGTATCTCTATTCCACTCATCTCATATCTTCTGATAGGCCCCATCTCCTCTTTTGGAAAAACTTAGGTACTCTTCCGTTTGTTGTCAATGTTAAAATCAAATATGCAGGATCGTGAAGGTATGCAAAATGGGTGAAATGCAAGGAATAATGAACTGATGCAAGGGATAACGAATGAAATTCATAATTAAATTGAAAGGTCCATACCTATTGACAATGGACACATTTAATAGGTGTTTAGTGTTTAATAAGTTTTCTATGGACAGTATTAAATATGGCTGGAATATTCTGAGTAGTCACACAAAATAAATGGCTGTGATTTCAATCATTAACTTTCTAGCTATTATAAAAACATCCATTTATGTGCTTACTTTTTTACATTTACCTAATCATATTTAAAAATTACTTTGACAGCTAACTGATTGCCACGTAAGTGATTAACAGAAATTAAAATATTAACACCAGATAAATGAAGCTCAACCGTTTATTTGTTAATCAATAATAAAATTTAATATATTCTTTTAAGAATTCGTTTCATATTATCAACCTTTTGGCGTTGACCAACAACTATTTAACTGCTGTGCTAGTTATTACAGATTTAATGATAGTATATCACAGTAATAGTTCCACAACATCCATATCAAAATTCAAATTGTGATAATCACAAAAAGGGTGGATTTAAAATATGCATGCCAAAAATAAAAATTTTGTCCTACGTGTAATTTGTTTATATTGATTTTTATATGGAGAAGTCGTTTATGTATGGATATAAATGGTGATATTTTGATGGACTATATGGATGGAAAAATCATAGGTTGAGTGAGAACAAGCAAATATTGAATAAAAGATGTTCATCTTTCCATAAATTTGATAAAAAATGAATTAAAGTTTAAAGAATTATGTATGGATATAAATGGTGATATTTTGATGGACTATATGGATGGAAAAATCATAGGTTGAATGAGAACAAGCAAATATTGAATAAAAGATGTTCATCTTTCCATAAATTTGATAAAAAATGAATTAAAGTTTAAAGAATTGTTACCTTATTCTTCTTGTTACTCATAGCTTTACCAATTTCCTTTGTTGTTGAATATTTCCACTGATGTAGAGATTGTTTGTTGCCGATGAAGAATTGATGAAGTGTTGTTTAAGTGATTTTTAAAAGACAGCCGAAACAATGATTAAGGAATTTTGATAAAATTATGAACATGGTGATGAAGAAACCTATATATTGTAAAGATGTTGATGTAGATTTATTGATGAAGAAAATTTGTTGATGAAGAGATGCTGTAATATTGCAAAAATAGTGAAGATACTTTGAATTTCATGACAATTTTATGAAATTCAAAATATAACCTAGTGTGAGTTAGTATTCAACAATTTTTATCTTTGAAATCAACCACAGAATATTTCAGTGGCTACAAAAAATTTGTGACTGACGTAAAACTATAAATACTAATTGTTGAAACGGGTGCCTTGGCGTGTAAACAAATCTTTATGAACATGGTGATGAAGAAACCTATATATTGTAAAGATGTTGATGTAGATTTATTGATGAAGAAAATTTGTTGATGAAGATATGCTGTAATATTGCAAAAATAGTGAAGATACTTTGAATTTCATGACAATTTTATGAAATTCAAAATATAACCTAGTGTGATTAGTATTCAACAATTTTTATCTTTGAAATCAACCACAGAATATTTCAGTGGCTACAAAAAATTTGTGACTGACGTAAAACTATAAATACTAATTGTTGAAACGGGTGCCTTGGCGTGTAAACAAATCTTTAAAGTTCCACCAAAATTCTTCTGATACATTCCTCAATTGACACCAAATTTATTGTTGATGAATATAAAAATTGTAAATAAAACACTGTATTCCATAACTTGAATTATTTTCAGGAGTTGAGGAATACTGTGATTTTATTTATTATGAACCTTTCCCTCCATAGCTAGTTTTCAAACGGGATCCGTACATAGCTACGCCAAAAATTGGTTTTCACAAACAATGTGTTTTTTGTTTTTATTTTTTATATTTTTTTAGAAAAAGATTAATTTGGAACAAGAATAGGGACAGGGGAAGGATCATCTATATCTATTACCTCCTTGTATGACTGTTGAAGAAGATGATTGAGAAATTCCTCCCTATTCAGTGGTTTCTTATATTTCCTTAATCTATGGCCATTAACTAGGAAAGAAATGCCTTCTTCATCTACAGTTTTAATTTTTACTACTCCATTATCATAAAATTCTTCTATATGATATGGACCCAACCAATGAGTATTGAAATTTCCCTTAAAATTTTTATATCTAAAGTCAAACAAAAGAGCCAGTCACCTAATTTGAATGTCTTTTTCCTTATAAATTTATCATGCCATATGGATCTTTGATGTTGTATGATAGTTTTATGATGAATTGCCTCTTTCCCGATCTCACCCAGCTCATTAAGTTGCAACATCCTCTGTTGTTATGATGATAAAATATCTAACCCAAGTTTGGATGTTGTTTTGAAGGTTTTGAATCAAAACTCAATAGGAAGTAAACCTTGCTTTCCATACACAAGTTAGTATGGTTTATGTGAGATTGTGTTTCTCCATGTGGTTTGGTAGGCCCAGAGATCCTCTTAAATCTGATCTACCCAATCTTTATGATGCATTTGAACTTTCTTAGTCATGATAGCTTCAAGAACTTTATTGGTTGACTCTACTTTTCCATTGGCTTGTGGACGATTTGGAGAATATTTGCTATGCTTGATCTTGTATTGCTCCATGATCTTCTGAACAAGTCTTGAGGTAAATTGAGCACCTTGATATGTAAAAATCTCTCTTGGGACACCAAAATGAGTAAATATGTCCTCAAATAATAAATCAACAATAGATTTTTCAGTAGAAAAAACAAAAGCTTTAGTTTCTACCAATTTTTTTACATAATCAATACAGACTAAGACATACCTCTTGTTCCTTGATGTTGGAGAAATTGGTCCTATAAAACCTAGTGCCCATATCTCAAAGGGTTCTATGAGTACCTGTGGTTGTAGAGGCATTTCATCTACTTGAACCGACCTTCCCACTCATTGACAATGGTCACATCATCTCACATATTGCTTAGTATCTTTGAAAAGAGATGGCCAGTAGTACCCAAGTTGGATAATTTTATTAGCAGTTCTTCGATCAACAAAATGACCTCCACGAGGCTTGTTACGAGGAAAATCTCTCTATGGCATGGGGTAAACCAAAAAAGATGAAATGACATGTAGAAATCAACTCTAATCCTAAGTATGCTATATAAATGAAATGTTAACAAGGCAAGGCCAAGAGCCTACCTCGTCCAGATGTTTGATGAAGACCACCATTGAGCACACAACTCAAAGATTTATACCTGCAACTTGTCCTCAACAATCAATATACACAAGCATATGGTGACATATATAGTGTTACCATATAGATTAGCATAATCCATAAACATTCATGACAAATATTCCCATGGAATAATAATTCAAATATTTGCAGATATCAATTGGATGAGAAAAGAGTATTTATATTAAAATAATCAGTAGAAGTATATATGTGACAAGCTTCTATACGGACACATATCAGAACTGAGAAACTAAGTCCCTCCAATTGGGCCTCTTCCACTTCAATCCTCCACCAAAGGAAATCTCATATAAATGAGAGAATGAGGTTCTCCATCACAAAGAAGGAAGATCTTGGGGGTGAATAAGGAGTTCAGAATTTCAAGGATAAAGGGATGCAGACTCAATATGAAGTAAAATTTCTCCAGAGTGTCTTTGTTGTCAAAGTTGAATTCTCTCTTCCAAGGCTTGGATATGGCTCCATTTATATCCTTAAAATTGAATTGAAGGGCCGATTTAGAGCATTTATAGAGTTTCTAGTATATGGAAGGTCAAGGATCATGGATGTCGTGACATGGCATGGAAACCTGACATATTTATTAATTTTGAGAACCTAACCCGATGTGCATGGGATGTAGTTGAGAAACCTGGGTATACACTTGTTTTCTAACTGATAGGGCACGTATATGTGGGAACATGTTATTTTTTGTCTTTGGAAGGTACAAAATGGGACTTCAAGTATACATAGGGAAATGTAAACGCCATCCAAGCAAGTTGCATGGGGTGAGGACAAATTTGTTGTAAAATATGCCCCCTAATGTGTGAGGTCAGAGGAGTATTGCGATGGCCAAAATACATTATAATTCTTAGAAGTGAAGTAATGGATAATTAGTTGGAAGTGCTAGTTACTCATGAGAATATTACAATCCATAATGACTTTGTACACATGGCTTCAAACTTGAACTACATTGCATATCCATGTGGAAATATACCAAATAGTTGCTCATGGCCATGAATAGGCAATACAAAGCATAAACATGCCATACGATGTCATAGTCACGAACAAGGCCTAGTGGAAACGAGACTCAAAATCAATATACAATGGAGTACAATCTGATCTCCCATGATCACTGAAGTCATATAGGTATTGGTCCAATGAAAGACAACAACAGATTAGGGCAACTGCTAGTGTAAGTTGGAGGTCTTCTACACTATATGCTGACGGTGCAAGTCTACATCATGTCAATAGACAAGTTGAGTTTGAACACAATGAGAGTTCATTTGATTATCGGTCATTAAGTTATACCATTAACAAATGTGGGATAACCTACTGATAATGAAAGTAGGTATCAAGGCATTGAGTACATTCTTACAACTGTGAATAAGGGTGTTGAGGTTGAACACTTGAATAATCCATCGATCAAGAGACATTGATGTATTCCCAACTCTCGATGGCGGGAAAAATTTCCATGCAAGCCTCTAGGTACTCATGGAACACTAGGTCTCATTTCTAGAATAGATGATTTGAAGTCGATGGAAGGAGACCCATTGAAAGGAGAGAATTAGGGAATCTTTCATTAGTCGGCATACGGTACAAATCAATAGCTTGATTATTAGGAGGATCTCAGACGAATAGGATGTTCACGAACAAATGACCCTGTGCATCTCTGGCATGCACCATATGCAAGTAGTGCACGAAAGAGACCCTCTGAATAGAAGCCAATGAGGAAGACTACCAACAAAGGAAAGGAAACCACCAATAAGGATAATGGTATCCAAGACATTGCATGAATCCAAATGTGTGAATATATCTCTTGCCAGCAAACACATGGGAAAACCCCAATCAATGACCAATGATGATATATCAACTGTTGGGTTCAAGGTTGCCTACCCATAATGAAAGTAGGACCAGGCTACATGGTAGGACTACAACATCATGTGACTCTAAGACACACTAAGGGTATGACCAACATGCAAAGTCAAGAGTTATGAGAAATGGAATGAAAGTCAAGCGTATGACCGACATGAATGAAATCCCATTTACAATACATAGGTTTTCTCAGCGGTGAACTATCTTTTCTGCCATCATTTTCCTATAGAGTTTTATAGTCCATTGCCTTAGTTGTGTGATAACTATCAACACCATGTCGTATGCTATTTATTATTTCACTGTTTGGTTGGAGGAGTACTTAGTTTTTCCTGCCTTTTGGTTCATTGAGCTTTTATCTATCGGACATTAGGGTTTGGCGTTTGAACTTTGCTGTGATAGCCGTTACCGACATGATAAAACTAAGTGATTTGCAATTGGACATTTTGTATAAACTTCCAGCGATCGTATCTGAATTAAATAAAGCGCCCGGTTGTCCGTCATTCTCGCTGGAAAAATGTATATCAACATTCAATGATTTTGATCAATTTCTTGCACATATTGGATGTCCTGGATCAATTCAAACTATTTGATAGAAAATTCGAAGAGCGTAGCAAACGTTGGATTGTATTAAGTCACGCAACTGTAATTTTGAAATCGATTATCATTATTGATTGAAAAAGCGAGCATCTTAGTCAAGCTTTTAACCCATGTGAAACCCCATGGAATAGCTTCGTTTGAACATTCCTATTATCGTAGATACCCTTATAAATTAAGTTATTGATAACGATATAATTGCTTAATTGTGTTTATAGGTATTTTATTTTTATATACTTTAGAATGGTCTATAGAAGCTTTTATAAAAAGGTAAGAGATTTTTTTTATTTATAATTTTATTTATATGCTCCAAAAATATTGAGAGAAGTGTTGCAAGATCACCATTATTTTGTTGATTTAGGAGGTTAGGAAAGTCATTATTGCCATATTTATTTTGAAATTGTGATATAATTTGGGTAAAAGCAAGACACTTTAGAAAAAATGTTTTTCATCTTTAACTATCTTAGTGTAACAAATATGGCATATTCTTGTGCCACATAGTGTTTAAGAATTGTCATGTAACTTGTGGGAGTTGGTTCATATTTAGCAATTTTGATTTGTTTCTTTGCACAAATGAAGACTCAAAAATACTTTTATTCTTTTAGATTAGGGTTGACCACCTCATTGTACTATCTTAACTTACTTTTATATTTTAATTTTTTATTACACCAAAGTTTCTCTCTAAATTTCGATCTAATAATTACATCATAGTTTATTTTTTACTATTGCATTTCTCTCATTTCTCTCACTATGAGGAGTTGAAAATCTCCTAATTTATGTGGGGTAAACAAATTATGCCTAACCCTAGCAGCACTAGGAGTCTTTCGTGCCTTGGTTGCTTATGCCTTAAACTGCGATAGGAGTTTTACTTCTTACTTGTATTGTACGGTAACGAGTTACATTATAAGTCATATAAACTCATCGTTTGCATATGATCCTAACAATTTTGAAGATTTTTTTATTTAAAGGAAAAAAACTGAAAAAATACTTTCTAGATATTAAAAGTTTTAATTTCACAATATTTATAATATTAATAATCTTCATAAATAATTAAACCATAAATATATAAAAACAAAACATTGTTTACAAATTATTTGATTATAAATAAGACATAATAAAATAAAATAATTAGTTTTAATTTATGATTTATGAATCAAGGTAAGAATTTAATATCAATAACACTATAATATTATTATCTTTTTTATAGTTCCCCCGATGGGGTGCTAACTACTCACCATGCAATCAATGTAACATAGGTGGCATTTGTGGTTGTCTCTTCATCCTGATGTCCGCCACAGGCCCAGATTAATGGCTCCATTACAATAGCTTACTTAGTTGGACAAGAAGGCAATGACGGGTGCGAGCATGATGACTCTTGCATGATGCAGAGTGATGAAGGTTCTTATGGTAGCACATTGTATTGTTTTCTTGGTACTCTTGGAACTAACAAGTATGATGGATTTTGGTAGGATAAGGATGAAGTAGGAGCGACCTTCGACTTATAATGTTCATGGTCTTTGTTGTGTTTTTTTATTACTGGATGATGTTGTTCATAGAAAGGTGATATGAGTTTGTTTGGTTATCAATCAATTCTCTTTCCTCATCCTAAGCTCCCATGGATCCTCGTGGTAGTAGCTCTTGGCACTCCCCAACTCACCAAAGGAGCGCAACAAAGGTTGTTGTTGATGAAAAGGATTTTTACCATCAATTCGTCCTGTAGGAGGATCGTGACACCATTCCTGCATTGGAGGAATAAGTTTGATTGGTCATGGAATATAAGGAAGATGAGGAAGTGGAAGAATGGGTGAGCGAAGTTATTCCTTACCTAAGTTGTACCAGAACCAAAAATATTAAATGTTTTAGAACTTTGGAGCTCTACTGGTACATAAAGACTATGGTGACTCTAAGAATTCTTCCTAAGGATCATGACTTCAGATAACTCAAACAAAGGATGGAGTCTCTTTAGGAGAAGAATAATATTCTAATGAATATGGTTCAATGGTTGGTCAAACGCCATGGCGAATCCTTTATGTCGCCTTCAAGAGGTCGGTTGCACACTCGTTTCTCTCAAGCTATGGATTCCATGGACAACTCTGGGTCGCGAGCTCCTTAGGTGCCCCTTCGAATGGTTAATTTTAATTCATAATTTTATGGTCAGGTTTTGTCTCAGGATAATCTATCTTAAAAAATTAGATATATTTTTTTTATTATATACGTAGTTGGCTATACAAATTATCACTATATTTGTTTCTTCAAAACTATTCAGATGTTATGACAATGTCCAAAACTTGATCTGATTTCCCTTCATGGGCAAGCCCTCTCTTATATTTATCTTGGCTTCGTTTGTTATCTTGGTTCTATTTTTTTACCTATATTGGTAGTAGACATTTGTGTACATAATTTTAATTTATTTGAATAGAAAATCTTTTTTTTTTTGTAAATAAAAATTATATTACTGATCCGGATTTATGTAGGAACACAATGAAATACAGAAATACACATAAACGCAGAGATGCAGCGGAAATAAGATTTCATTTCATTAATAACAAATGACTGAAATATGCTTGGAGACAGAATGGAAATAAACTAGCTAGGGCGCTGGTAGCTTATCTCTGAGAAGAGATGTGGCTGCTACTTACATCCGTGAGAAGATGATTACAATGAGGCTCTAGAGGCCTTTTTACAATAGAAGGGAATGCCAAAAGTCATATACATCCAAAAAACTAACCCTAGGAGATGAAGCACCAAAAGTCATGTGGGCCGTTTGGGTAAGTTAGTACATCAACTTCCCGGGGTCGTAACTTGTGCATACGATCTCCGTTTTAGGCGTGTGATAGCTCGTTGGAAAGGTATCATCGAGGAGACTCATTTTGGGGGCTCAATCATGCCTTCGACTATCATTGAGGATCTCGATCTCAAAAAAACCTTCATTTAGGCCCTCAAAATGGCCCCGAAAGTTAAACCTGCTAAAAATAGTAAATTGTCAAAATTGCCAGAAAATTGTTTTGAGCCAGTCGGAAAAGGTGGGTGGCCACCTATATCCACCTGGATCAATTACCTTGCCTTAGAAGAAAACTTGTGTGTATTAGTGTACATGATAGCTCGCTAATTTGTATTCCACCATACTGGAAACCAGAATGCATGGATAGGACAAATGTTCATTGTTCCAAAACTTTAAGAAAAAATGATAATTGTCGACATATAGACAAGGGGACTTGCAACCTGTTCTGCTACTAGTGTGGAAACTAGAACAAGCGGTGGAATGAGTTCCCCGACCACCTATTGAACCTGAACCAAAGACTATGGTATGCAAAAATCGTAAAAACTTAGCCATTAAACCAGAGAAAAAAATTGTGAGAATGCTAGGCATGGGGTGATCCTGGGAGACCGTCTTGACAGAGTCTGAATATGAAGGGATGGAAGCAAGTCGGGTAGAGAATCTTATCAAGATCGCTTGACAAGGATTCATACATAGCGGCCAGATTTTTTTTGAAGAGACTCTGGTGGTGTTGTTGCTCTGCCATGTCCCTTCTCATCTCAAACTTCAAGACCATAAGGTCTTCTATGAGTATGTAGGATTTTGGAGCTGGGTGACTATGGTCATCAAATTCATCATCATGAGACTGTTCTTGATCCATAGTAGAAGAAACAAAGTCATTTGAAACAACATAATATGTGACAGGGTCCTCGTCCATGGTTGAATTCTGTCCTGAGTGATCCTCCAGAGGTGCAACTTCTTCTTCCACAATGCTTCCCGACACAACTGGTTCCTGAAAGGGAATGGTGTGCAGGTGGCAACTTGGTTTTCTTGGGAGGTTCACGGCAGGAAAGGGAAAAATTCCTCCCAATTGGGAATAATTTCTTCTTCCACTGGGCATCTGCCATGAAGACCCTCTATACTGGGAGGGCGAGGCTTTGGTTGAGCCTCTTCAAACCAATTCTGACTACAAGAACCTGAATGGTCCCTGCTCAATATGATATCTCGATATTCATGTCCTGTGATGTTGTGTATGCCATGGAGACCCTTTGTACCGGAAGGACGGGGCTCTAGTTGAGCCTGCTCAAACCTATTATGATCAAAAGAACCCGGATGGTCCCCACATGGTATGAGAGCTCGAGAGGTAGGTCCTGGAAGGTTTTGTCTGACAAACCGACTATAGTAAGTTGACTCTCATGGGGGCTTGCCTCTTTCTCATGGCATGGTTGAGCAAAGTACTGGGAAGACTGAAACACCTGTAGAGAAAGCTAAATCGTGGAGTAGAACTGGTGAAATGATGTTGTGATTTGGGCCCAAATGCCCAATATAGAACTTCTCGTAGGGTGAAATGACCAGGATGATGGAGGCATTGATGGATATGGTATCCATTACTGCAATTCTAATTTCCATAACCAAAATTGTACTGAAGTCGAGGAGTCAACCCTGGGTCTCCATTAAGTCCCAGTGCACTGGAACTTGGCACTCATGCAGAATAACCATCGTGAATGGACAAGGGAGGAGGGTGGAAGAAAGGGGATTTAGTTTCCCTCGTAATTGCCATCTGACGATGCGTGTGGCCCATGTGTCACCCCATCCGGGGATTTGAATAGAAAACCTTACTTACAAAAAAATAATATATTTTTTAATAGTTCAAAAGGTGAATTATTATGCATTTTCATTATTTTAATGAATGGTATAAAATAATATATGGTAACCCAATTGACGATGATGATCATGGTGATTAACGTCTCAAAATTTCCTCTATCGAACCTAACAGATTACTCAAAATCGTTTAGAATTTTATTTCTATGCTTGAAAAAGATTAAGAGAAGTGTTCCAAGATCACCATAGTTTTGTTGAGTGAAAATGTTAAGAAGATTGGTAAGTTATGACAACTATTTTGAAGTTGAAATCTAATCGTCGTGTATGCTCGACACTATAAGAGAAAGTGTTTTTCATATTCAACCCTCTTAGTGTCACAAAGGTTACAACCTCTTTCATCCCACGATGTTTTGGGAGTTGACCAACAACCACTTTCGTTATGAAGCTCATGACATTTTTTTCTTGTTTTTGCAATGTTTGCTTTCTTCTTTACACTAGTCAAGGCATAGATACTTTCGATTTCTAGATTAGGGTTGATCACCTCCTTATAATATCTTAATTTCATTTTTCTTTCTAACTCTTTATCTCACCACAATTTCTCTTTAAATTTTGTTATAACGTTATTTTTAATATTATTGTTATTCTTCAATATGATCTCTTTCTTTATTCTCCAATGGTTTAGCCAAGACTCAAAATCCTTATTCCATCCTCTCTTGATTTTAAGATGGTTTTGGATAGAGTTTGAAGAAATTTTAGGAATCCTCTTCTCTTCCAAGTTTTCCAACTTTTTTTTATGCATTATGTACCTGGTCAGAGTCATTCTCTCAATGAGGAAAGGCTTGCTTCTATGGGGAGGATAGGGTAGGGTGTATTTACTTGAATTTTGAGTTTGTAGGTTATAAAATTATTTTATATATACTCTATGTTTCTACATGTCTCTCTAGAGATATTGCATCCCCAAACCTCGCATCCATATAAAATAACTGGTGTCACAAGTGTGTCATAGAGGAGATTTTTTTATCCCATATCAAAAGACCCGTTGATTTACAATTGTTTTCAATCCCATAATAATATTTCCGCCCTCAATTTATCCTTTCCCCATTGATATAATTCTAGTTGATATTATGCTGAATATCTATTTCGATATATTTGTATGAAGGAACTTCCTCCAAGTTGTTATTGTCATATATGAAAGTATTGTAGGTGATCTTTTTGGATTTAATTGTTATGACTTTTGTTTTGTCTCGATTAATAGTCATACCCATATTGGAGACAAAATATTGGTGGAATTTTACTTTCTTGTCAAGATTGTAGGGAATCCTTGCAATAAGAACCATATCATCAACATACAGAAGAAGACTGATGACTATACTAGCGAGAGTTGGGCAGGCACACCTTGATTCTTCCAAACACTCTTTCAACTTGTCAATTTATTTTCAAGAAAGGGCAGGGGACAAGGGACAACCTTGTTCAACTTCGATATTGCAGTTAATTTCTTCTGACCATGCCCCATTGTTCCTAAACTTGGAAATAAGGTTTTCATACAACCTTCCCATAACATCCCTCACCTCGAAAGGAACCTTTATCTCTTCCAACCTATTCCAAAGGCTTGTCCTAGGTACTGTGTCAACGGATTTTCTAATGTCAAAGAAACAACATAGGAGATTGGTGTTATTATCTCATAACTCCTCCACAATGATCCTAAGAGTAACAAGGTGGTCCATAGTTGAATTATATCTCCTAAGCCCAAACTGGCCTTTAACTATGTTTCCATTGCTTTCTAGATATAGGCTAATCTTCTTTTCAAAAATATTTATGTGTAGCTTGGCCGAAATGGAGATAATCATAATGATACTATAATTAGAGGGAATATTTTCATCACCACTTTCAAAAATAAGTATAACGAAGCTTTGCCTCCAAAATTACAAAAAAAAACAATACACTAGAAAATTCTATAAGGAGTTATTCATCAATAATTTCTAAAATCACAATAGTTTATAAAATCATTACAATGAATATTAATAAAAATGATGTTTGTGTTTTTATTCCCATTCTCTCAAAAGTTTTCCTTATATACTTTTATCTTCACCTTTAAGAATATTTATCTTATAAATATATATTTTTTATTTAAAATATTTAAATGTATATAAAGTTATACTTGTTTAAAATATTTATACTTATCATTTTAAACTTATTTTATTCTTTTAAGTATTAATTGTTATTTTTATATTTACTCTATTTTATTAATTTTTAAAAATATTTTATTCCAAGTTTTACCAACCCTATGTCTTCGCTAACTTTACTTCCAATTGAAAATTTGCACAATTATATTAAGATAATATAATTTTTACAACCTGAAAGTATCAATATTTGCAAGTCTGAACTTGACTATCGTGACTACCGATACATGCTTTTCAAAAAATTTGTGCAGTTGTCACAATCGTCCACAGGAGATGCCAGAAATAAATATCCAAAAGATTAAGAGAGCCGAAAATAAACCATAGAAGGATAAATTAACCAAAGTGCTAATCTCCACAAAACTAAGCTGCTATCCTCCTCCCACCAAAAAACAAAGGTCCAAACGTTGACCCGCAGGAACAACACAAAATTAATATATATTAATCTGACTAATAGGTATTGTCAAAGCTCCCATCCAAATTTGAAGAGAAATGATACCTTCCAGTGCTAATAATGCCTTCTTTGACAGCAAGTCCACTTCAATGTTGTATTACCGGAAAATGTGAAAAAACTAAACAGTTGTAAAACTATTAACCAACATAGTTGTTCTATGTTTCCAACCTTCTAAAGTAGACACCTGTAAGACATTTTTTTTATTTAGCCAATCTATAATTATCTTTGAGTCACCCAGGATTTGTATCTTGTGAATATTTAAGCTATCCGCTAAAAAAAGGGTTACCCATGCACCCAATAACTCAACCTTTGTGTTAGTCCCTTTACCACAGTTGAAAAACCACTTATAAACCTTGTTTGGAGATAATATGGTGATACCTCCCACTCCGCTACAAATACCTTGGTTCTGATCAACACCATCAAGAAAAGCCACAGGATAAACAAGAGGGAATTTCGGGCTGAATCTTCGTTTAGTGGTAGTGAACAGGGTGAAATCACGAAGGTGGGTTACACTTTCGTGACAATCGGGTTTCCAAATTTTCGAAAAACAAATTTTCGGCCAAACTAAATAACTTTTTCGGCCGAAAGATATTATTTTCGGCCGAACTATTGTTCGGCCGAAAACATAAACGTCAAATCGAACGGAGCCATAACCGGGCCCTCGATTTGCGTGTAGAAATTTGGTCGGCCGGATATTTTTTTTTCGACAATATTTTTTCGGCCGAACTATTGTTCGGCCGAAAGATTGTTCGGCCGAACAATTTTTCGACCGAAAAATAGTTTGGCCAAAAAATGTTTTATATAATTGCCACACATCGATGGGGGACGGTTAGAAACTTTTTTGGTTGTGAGGTTGTGTGCGAGAGTCTGTGTCGCCGAGGTTTGTGTTGCAGAGAGCTGTGTGGCCGAGGTCTGTGTTGCAGAGAGCTATGCGGCCGAGGTCTGTGTCGCCGAGGTGTGTCACGGGAGCAGTGGTCGCGGTCGCGGGAGCAGTTTCGAGTCGTCGCGCGAGAAATTTGGAGGTATTTAACATTTATGTTTGCGTGTTTGTTTGCGTTTCTATTTATATTGCGTTTGCGTACAGTTAGCATTTGCGAACTGTTAGCATACAGTTGTTGCACTGTATATGCGTTTGTATATGTATATATACAGTTGTATATGCGTTTGTATATGAGAACAGTTAGCGTACATTTAGCGTACAGTTGTATATGCGTTTGTATATGCGTTTGCGAACAGTTAGCGTACAGTTGTTTCACTGTATATGCGTTTGTATATGTATATATACAGTTTTATATGCGTTTGTATATGTATATTGCAGAGTTATATATTGCACAGTTATATTGTGTTTGTATATTGCACGCATATACAGCTGTATATGCGTTTGTATATGTATATTGCACAGTTGTATATGCATATGTATATTGCACAGTTGTATATGCGTTTGTATATGTATATTGCACAGTTGTATATTCGTTTGTATATGTATATTGCACAGTTGTTGCACGCAGTTGTATATGTATATTGCACAGTTGTTGCACGCATATACAGTTGTATATGCGTTTGTATATGTTTATATATTGCACAGTTGTATGTGTTTATATATTGCACAGTTATATTGCGTTTATATATTTATATATATTGTTTGTATATGTTTATATATTGCACAGTTGTATGTGTTTATGTATGCGTTTGTATATGTTTATATATTGCATAGTTGTATGTTATATGTGTTTATATATTGCACAGTTGTATGTGTTTATATATTGCACAGTTATATTGCATTTGTATATTGCACAGTTATATTGCGTTTTTATATTGCACAGTTATATATATTGCACAGTTATATTGCATTTGTATATTGCACAGTTATATTGCGTTTGTATATGTATGTTGCACTGTGCAATATATGTATATTGCACAGTGCAACATACATCTATTGGAATGATAATCTGGAATGATAAATTGATGATACATGCCTGAAAACACTCAAGAAAACACTTTAACACCCGTGAGGACTGTCCTAACGGCCCTCAACTCTATACAATAATACAATACATCCACAAATAACAAGGGTGTTTCCACAGTTATCAGTATGTGCAACTCTGATTTTAGAGAGAAAGTATGCAGACGTAGACTTCAATGGCTACAGTTTAATAAAAATACAGCTAACATCATATCACAAAACCACAATCCTGGCAAGAATAGCTTGACTCTCTTTAATGAAGTTTTGGCAAATACATATCGAAGGAAAACACACTAATTTAATTATTTGCCATTTCTCTAATATTTCAAAATGAGGCAAAAGGAAATGCAAATATAGAGAAAACTCTCTTGGTAGTTAGCAATTAAAACTCTCTTACTCTGCAGCAGGATTTTTCCCAAATTAAGTAAATACTCGGTCTACAGTCTCTTGGATGCTCTTGTGCAAACAACTTGCAATTTCTGGTCTCCTCTCGAGCTGTGTGTTGTCCTCTTTGGTTCTGCTGCTTCTTCTGCACAGTCGACTGCTGGTTTCTGGTCTCCAATGGAGCTCCATAATTTCTCCTCACACACAGACTACCTTCACACGTCTGCAGATCGGTTTTCTGCTCAGCACACAGACAGCGGACAGGAAATCCTTTACTCCTCAATGCAGATTGGTTTTCTGCTAGCACACACAGACAACACACAACAAATCCTTCAGTCCTCAACGCAGATCGGAACCTCCAATCCAAAACTAATGATTGTACTTAATAAGGGAAAAGGAGTGACAAGCATAAGAGTCAAATTTTGAACACACATTTAGATGTTAGTTCCATTAAACTCCACATGGAAAAAAACACATTGCAGTAACAATTTCAAAAAAAAAAGTACAGCTAGCCCCTAGGATTAGG
>JASDQU010103401.1:148387-195218 GCA_032191745.1 Picea mariana | reverse complement strand
GAGATCCCTAAAACTATTCAGTGACAAATATCGTGAAGAAATTCAAGACAAAAATGCATGGATTTCTTCATATGATCTCGCTCTTTTCTGTTCTTGCCAAGTCTGATGGTGTGTGCTTTTGCTACATGGACAAGTTTGACCAAAGTATTTGAATTTTGATTGTTGATTTGCTGAGAGGATCCTCGTGCTGATTTAACATGTAGATAAGTTGGAGGCATCAATTTGGCTTTTGTGGTAGCTTTAAAGTCAATCTGGAAGAGGCGAGAACCTTAAATTTAAACAAATGTGCTAATGAAATTCATTAGCAGCCTACATGAATTCAATAGTCACAGAATCAAAATATTTTGTAGCTTCTTTAAAAATAACAATGAATTAAACTAAATTGCATTAAGAATACAAAATATATCAAACATTAGATCTTTACCTCACCTTTCTTTCTGGTATCAGTTCTGGAATCAAGTAAGGGTTTATGATGGAAAAAATGAGAGTTTAGTATATGAAGATGGATAGGAATTGTGAAAAGGTAATGAAAAAAAGAGTGAGTTTCTGAATCCCAACATTTCTCCCACACTAGAGGTGTTGTGTGTCCTCACTCAACGAAATTCCTTACTGCTTCTTCAAAATTGCAAAATTGTGTACTTCCACCCTGACTATATTCATTCTGATGCATCCAACAATGCTTGTAGTACAGATGAAGACCCCTGATTCTTATTTTTCAATTCTTTTATTTTATTTTTCAATCTCTGGTTATGGATTTTTTCCTCTTGTGTTTTTCCATACAACCTTTCAGCTTCTTTTACAAAAGTTTCCTTTCATATTCAAAACCTTTTGTCTTGTTTTGTAGTTTGGCCATTGTCTTTGTGAAGGTTATGTGTTCTTCTTTGATATGTCTTTGTAAGACCTACAACTCATAAATTGTATTCTGAATTTATTCAATTTTATCCTTGTCATCTTGTGATTGAACATGAATGTTTAGAATCTTTTCCCCTTTATTAACTTTTTCATCCATCTTAAGTGTTGAAGAATCAAAATTTATGTTGGAGTGAATACCTTTTTGTATATCTTTGGTAGTGGAAGATTGAGTCTTGCATTGTATAGCTAATTTTTGCATTTATTTGGATGTATTCTCTTCTTTGTATTTCTCTACATCAATAACAGGACTTGAGGTTTTTGTCTCTTCGACTTTCAACTCGGATTTATTTCTTGTTATACGAATAATTTATTCATCTTCTAGTTTATTTATTTTGTTTCTCACAACTGATTCTCTTGTCTCCATCCTTTGTGTTGGAGACAACGTCTTCTGAGTTTCTGGTGCTTCCACTAATAGTTCCTTAATGGTGGATTTCAGAGTTCGTCCACTCTGTCGCTTTAGCAAGCTTGCAATTTCCAGTTGTGGATGTGAGCTTTGGGCTCATGTTTCACTTGGTGTCGAACCTTTACCCTTGATCTCTCGTTGAATCATCTCAATAATTGAAGTAAGGATCTCAAAGATTTCTCTTC
The DNA here is from genome assembly GCA_032191745.1 of Picea mariana. Classification (NCBI taxonomy): domain Eukaryota; kingdom Viridiplantae; phylum Streptophyta; class Pinopsida; order Pinales; family Pinaceae; genus Picea; species Picea mariana. Next base: position 193,718 of record JASDQU010103401.1, on the reverse strand, counting down.
TTTGTTCAAAAGTTGAATTACAAACATGTTCCTTCCGAGGAATTGAACCCCGAACTGATATTTTGACCGATGTCGAAACCCTAACATATTCTTGTAGTGGAGTCGAACTATGGAGTGGAATTTTTACCTTTTTCGAATTGATAAACTTCGTTGCCTATGTATCTGCCATATGTATGTAATACTCTACCCCATTTCCACTATCTTCAGCGTTGATTTTATCTTGATGCTCACATGCTTTTTTTGTTTCAAGGAATTCATTTCTTAGCAAGAAATCATTCCATGTGTCATCTAACTCTTGTAACATTGCGACGATAAGCAGTTTTACCCGCCCATAATGATATGGGCTTCGATATATATTACGATATCTTTTTTGAATGGTAAATGCCATTTTTTAAGGCTACTTAATAAGAAAAAGGGCATATTAACCTCATATCCTTTTACAAAATGTAAGAGATAGTAAAATATTAATCCACACCTTCCCTTGAAGGTAATGTATTTTTTAAAAACAAACATAACATTATTCCAGTTTGACTTAATGGCAACGACAGGTATCCCCTTGCTCCAATTTATCGTTGTCTCGGGGTTTACTAAAAACTTCTTACACTCATCAATTGTTAACCTATGGTTTTTGAACAACTTATCATTGTTAACCTATGGTTTTTGAACAATTTATCACCGACTTGAGGTAATTTTGTATCCTGAGCAATAGAATATTCCGTTATCTCCATTTGTATTTCACCGATGCAGACTCTTTCCATCAAATTTTTGTGAAAATTCTCTGGTAATTTTCTCATTGTAGCCCTAAAACTTCTGCAGAAAAGGAAGCCAACCCTTTCTTTGAAAAATCTTATGAAAATAAATATATGTTTGAAGTATTTCTATTCCACTCATCTCATATCTTCTGACAGGCCCCATCTCCTCTTTTGGAAAAACTTGGGTACTCTTCCGTTTGTTGTCAAGGTTAAAATCAAATATGCAGGATCATGAAGGTATGCAAATTGGGTGAAATGCAAGGAATAATGAATGGATGAAAGGGATAACGAATGAAATTCATAATTACGTATAAAGGCGTACATCTATTGATAATGGGCAGATTTAATAGGGGTTTAGTGCTTAATAAGTTTTCTATGGACAGGATTAAATATGGCTGGAATATTCTTAGTAGTCACACAAAATAAATGGTTGTGATTTCAATCATTAACTTCCTAGCTATTATAAAGAAATCTGTTTATGTGCTTACTTTTTTACATTTACCTAATCATATTTAAAAATTACTTTGATAGCTCACTGATTGCCACTTAAGTGATTAACAGAAATTAAAATATTAACATTGGATAAATGAAGCTCAACCATTTATTTGTTAATCAATAATAAAATTTTATATATTCTTTTAAAGATTTGTTTCATCTTATCAGCCTTTAGGCTTCACCAGCAGCTATTTAACTCTGTGCTAATTATTACAGATTTAATGATAATATATCATAATAATCTTTCCACAACATCCATATCAAAATTCAAATTGTGGTAATCACAAAAGGGTGGATTTACGAAAATAAAATTTCTGTCTTACATGTAATTTGTTTATATTGATTTTTATACGGAGAAGTCGTTTATGTATGGATATAAATGGTGATATTTTGATGGACTACATGGATGGAAAAATCATAGGTTGAATGAGAACAAGCAAATATTGAATAAAAGATGTTCATCTTTCCATAAATTTGATAAAAAATGAATTAAAGTTTAATGAATTGTTACCTTATTCTTCTTGTTACTCGTAGCTTTACCAATTTCCTTTGTTGTTGAATATTTCCACTGATGTAGAGATTGTTTGATGTAGAGATTGTTTGTTGCCGATGAAGAATTGATGAAGTGTTGTTTAAGTGATTTTTAAAAGACAGCCGAAACAATGATGAAGGAACTTTGATAAAATTATGAACATGGTGATGAAGAAACCTATATATTGTAAAGATGTTGATGTAGATTTATTGATGAAGAAAATTTGTTGATGAAGAGACTTTGTAATATTGCAAAAATAGTGAAGATACTTTGAATTTCATGACAATTTTATGAAATTCATAATATAACCTAGTGTGAGTTGGTATTCAACAATTTCTATTTTTGAAATCAACCACAGAATATTTCAGTGGCTACAAAAAATTTGTGACTGATGTAAAACTATAAATACTAATTGTTGAAACAGGTGCCTTGGCTTGTAAATAAATCTTTGAAGTTCCACCAAAATTCTTCTAATACATTCCTCAATTGACACCAAATTTATTGTTTGAATATAAAAATTGTAAATAAAACACTGTCTTCCATAACTTGAATTATTTTCAGGAGTTGAGGAATACTATGATTTTATTTATTATGAACCTTTCCCTCCATAGCTAGTTTTCAAACAGGATCCATACATAGCTACGCCAAAAAATGGTTTTCACAAACAATATGTTTTTTGTTTTTATTTTTTATATTTTTTTAGAAAAAGATTAATTTGGAACAAGAATAGGAACAGGGGAAGGATCATCTATATCTATTACCTCCTTGTCTTACTGTTGAAGAAGATGATTGAGAAATTCCTCCCTATTCAATGGTTTCTTATATATCCTTAATCTATGGCCATTAACTAGGAAAGAAATGCCATCTTTATCTATAGTTTTAATTTTTACTACTCCATTATCATAAAATTCCTCTATATGATATGGACCCAACCAACGAGTACTGAAATTTCCCTTAAAATTCTTATATCTAAAGTCAAACAAAAGAGCCCAGTCACCTAATTTGAATGTCTTTCTCCTTATAAATTTATCATGCGATATGGATCTTTGATGTTGTATAATAGTTCTATGATGAATTGCCTCTTTCCCGATCTCACCCAACTCATTAAGTTGCAATATCCTATGTTGTTATGATTATAAAATATCTAACCCAAGTTTGGATGTTGTTTTGAATCAAAACTCAATAGGAAGTAAACCTTGCCTTCCATAGACAAGTTAGTATGGTTTATGTGAGATTGTGTTTCTCCATGTGGTTTGGTAGGCCCAAAGATTCTCTTAAATCTAATCTACCCAATCTTTATGATGCATTTGAACTTTCTTAGTCATGATAGCTTCAAGAACTTTATTGGTTGACTCTACTTTTCCATTGGCGTGTGGATGATTTGGAGAATATTTGCTATGCTTGATCTTGTATTGCTCCATGATCTTCTGAACAAGTCTTGAGGTAAATTGAGCACCTTGATCTATAAAAATCTCTCTTGGGACACCAAAATGAGTAAATATGTCCTCAAATAATAAATCAACAATAGATTTTTCAGTAGAAAAAACAAGAGCTTTAACTTCTACCAATTTTTTTACATAATCAGTACAGACTAAGACATACCTCTTGTTCCTTGATGTTGGAGAAATTGGTCCTATAAAACCTAGTGCCCATATCTCAAAGGGTTCTATGAGTACCTGTGGTTGTAGAGGCATTTCATCTATTTGAACCGACCTTCCCATTCATTGACAATGGTCACATCATCTCGCATATTGCTTAGTATCTTTGAAAAGAGATGGCCAGTAGTACCCAAGTTGGATAATTTTATTAGCAGTTCTTTGATCAGCAAAATGACCTCCACAAGGCTTGTTACGAGGAAAATCTCTCTATGGCATGGGGTAAACCAAAACAGACGAAATGACATGTATAAATCAACTCTAATCCTAAGTATGCTATATAAATGAAATGTTAACAAGGCAAGGCCAAGAGCCTACCTCGTCCAGACGTTTGATGAAGACCATCGTTGAGCACACAACTCAAAGATTTATACCTGCAACTTCTCCTCAACAACCAATATACACAAGCATATGGTGACATATATAGTGTTACCATATAGATTAGCATAATCCATTAAGATTCATGACAAATATTCCCATGGAATAATAATTCAAATATTTGCAAGATATCAATTTGACGGGAAAAGAGTATTTATATTAAAATAATCAGTAGAAGTATATATGTGACAAGCTTCTATACAAACACATATTAGAATTGAGAAACTAAGTCCCTCTAGCTGGGCTTCTGCCACTTCAATCCTCCACCAAAGAAAATCTCATATAAATGAGAGAATGAGGTTCTCCATCACAAAGAAGGAAGATCTTGGGGGTGAACAAGGAGTTCAGAATTTCAAGGATAAAGGGATGCAGACTCAATATGAAGTGAAATTTCTCCAAAGTGTCTTTGCTGTCAAAGTTGAATTCTTTCTTCCAAGGCTTGGATATGGCTCCATTTATATCCTTAAAATTGAACTGAAGGGTTGATTCAGAGCATTTATAGAGTTTCTAGTATATGGAAGGTCAAGGATCATGGATGTCATGACATGGCATGGAAACCTGACATATTTATTAATTTTGAGAACCTGACTCAATGTACATGGGATGTAGTTGAGAAACCTGGGTGTACACTTGTTTTCTAATTGATAGGGCATGTATATGTGGAAACATGTTATTTTTTGTCTTTGGAAGGTACAAAATGGGACTTCAAGTATACATAGGGAAATGTAAATGCCATCCAAGCAAGTTGCATGGGGTGAAGAAAAATTTGTTGTAAAATATGTCCCCTAATGTGTGAGGTCAGAGGGTATTGTGATGGCCAAAATACATTATAATTCTTAGAAGTGGAGTAATGGATAATTAGTTGGAAGTGCTAGTTACTCATGAGAATATTACAATCCATAATGACTTTGTACACATAGGTTCGAACTTGAACTACATTGCATATCCATGTGGAAATATACTAAATAGTTGTTCATGGCCATGAATAGGCAATACAAAGCATAAACATGCCACACTGTGTCATAGTCACGAACAAGGCCCAGTGGAAATGAGACTCAGAATCAATATACAATGGAGTACAATCTGATCTCCCATGATCACTGAACTCATATAGGTATTGGTCCAATGAAAGACAACAACAGATTAGGGCAACTGCTAGTGTAAGTTGGAGGTCTTCTACACTATATGCCGACGGTGCAAGTCTACATCATGTCAATAGAGAAGTTGAGTTTGAACACAATGAGAGTTCATTTGATTATCGGTCTTTAAGTTGTACCATTAACAAACGCGGGACAACCTACTGATAATGAAAGTAGGTATCAAGGCACTGAGTACATTCTTACAACTGTGAATAAGGGTGTTGAGGTCGAACATTTGAATAATCCATCGATCAAGAGACATTGATGTATTCCCAACTCTCGATGGCGGAAAAAATTTCCATGCAAGCCTCTAGGTACTCATGGAACACTAGGTCTCATTTCTAGAATAGATGATTTGAAGTTGATGGAAGGAGACCTACTAAAAGGAGAGAATTAGGGAATCTCTCATCAGTCGGCATGCAGTACAAATCAATAGCTTGATTATTAGGAGGATCTCAGACGAATAGGATGTTCACGAACAAATGACCCTGTACATCTCTGACATGCACCATATGCAAGTAGTGCACGAAAGAGACCCTCTGAATAGAAGCCAATGAGAAAGACTACTGACAAAGGAAAGGAAACCACCAATAAGAATAATGGTATCCAAGACATTGCACGAATCCAAATGTGTGAATATATCTCTTGCCAACAAACACATGGGAAAACTTGAGTCAACGACCAATGATGATATATCAATTGTTGGGTTCAAGGTTGCCTACCCATAATGAAAGTAGGACTAGACTGCATGGTAGGACTACGACATCATATGACTCTAAGACACACTAAGGGTATGAGTGACATGCAAAGTCAAGAGTTATGAGAAATGGAATGAAAGTCAAGGGTATGACCGACATGAATGAAATCCCATTTACAATACATAGGTTTTCTCAGCGGTGAACTATCTTTTCTGCCATCATTTTCCTGTAGAGTTTTATAGTCCATTGCCTTAGTTGTGTGATAACTATCAACACGATGTCTTATGCTAATTTATTATTTCACTTTTTGGTTGGAGGAGTACTTAGTTTTTCCTGCCTTTTGGTTCATTGAGCTTTTATCTATCGGACATTAGGGTTTGGCGTTTGAACTTTGCTGTGATAGCCGTTACCGACATGATAAAACTGTCTAAGTGATTTGCAATTGGACATTTTGTATAAACTTCCAGCGATCGCATCTGATTTAACTAAAGCGCCCGGTTGTCCGTCATTCTCGCTGGAAAAATGTATATCAACATTCAATGATTTTGATCAATTTCTTGCACAGATGGTATTTGATGTCCTGGATCAATTCAAACTATTTGATAGAAAATTCGAAGAGGGTAGCAAACGTTGGATTGTATTAAGTCACGCAACTGTAATTTTGAAATCGATTATCATTATTGATTGAAAAAGCGAGCATCTTAGTCAAGCTTTTAACCCATGCGAAACCCCATGGAATTAGCTTCGTTTGAACATTCCGATTATCGTAGATACCCTTATAAATTAAGTTATTGATAACGATATAATTGCTTAATTGTGTTTATAGGTATTTTATTTTTATATACTTCAGAATGTTATGTAGAACCTTTTATAAAAAGGTAAGAAATTTTTTTTATTTATAATTTTATTTATATGCTCAAAAAATATTTAGAGAAGTGTTATAAGATCACTATTATTTTGTTGATTTAGGAGGTTAGGAAAGTCATTGCCATATTTATTTTGAAATTGTGATATAATTTGGGTAAAAGCAAGACACTTTAAAAAAAATGTTTCTCATCTTTAACCCTCTTAGTGTAACAAATATGGCATATTCTTGTGCCACATAGTGTTCAAGAATTGTCATGTAGCTTGTGGGAGTTGGTTCATATTTAGCAACTTTGATTTATTTCTTTACACTAGTAAAGACTCAGAAATACTTTTGATCTTCTAGATTAGTGTTGAACACCTCCTTTTACTATCTTAGCTTACTTTTATATTCTAATTTTTTATTACACCACACTTTCTCTCTAAATTTTGATCTAATAATTACACCACAACAGTTTATTTTTTACTATTGCATTTCTCTCACTCTGAGGTATTGCATTTCTCTCACTCTGAGGAGTTGAAAATCCCCTAATTTATGTGGGGTAAACAAATTATGCCTAACCCTAGCAGCACTTGGAGTCTTTCGTGCCTTGGGTTGCTTATGCCTTAAACTGCGATAGGAGTTTTACTTCTTACTTGTATTGTACGGTAATGAGTTACGTTATAAGTGATATAAACTCATCGTTTGCATATGATCCTAACAATTTTGAAGATTTTTTAATTGAAGATTTTTTTATTTAAAGGAAAAAAACTGAAAAAATACTTTCTAGATATTAAATGTTTTAATTTCACAATATTTATAATATTAATAATCTTCATAAATAATTAAACCATAAATATAAAAAAATAAAACATTGTTTACAAATTATTTGATTATAAATAGGACACAATAAAATAAAATAATTAGTTTTAATTTATGAAAATAAAACATTGTTTACAAATTATTTGATTATAAATAGGACACAATAAAATAAAATAATTAATTTTAATTTATGATTTATGAATCAAGGTAAAAATTTAATATCAATAACATTATAATATTTTTTGTTTTTTTTAGAATTTAATATCAATAACATTATAATATTTTTTGTTTTTTTATAGTTCCCCTGATGGGGTGTTAACTAATCACCATGCAATCAATGGAACATAGATGGCATTTGTGGTTGTTTCTTCATCCTGATGTCCGCCACATGCCCAAATTAATGGCTCCATTACAATAGCTTACTCAGCTGGACAAGAAGGCAATGACGAGTGTGAGCGTGATGACTCTTGCATGATGCAGAGTGATGAAGGTTCTTATGGTAGCACATTGTATTGTTTTCCTGGTACCCTTGGAACTCACAAGTATGATGGATTTTGGTAGGATAAGGATGGACCAAGAGCGACCTTCGACTTATAATGTTCATGGTCTTTGTTGTGTTTTTTTATTACTGGTTAATGTTGTTCATAGAAAGGTGATATGAGCTTGTTTGGTTATCGATCGATTCTCTTTCCTCGTCCTAAGCTCCCATGGATCCTCATGGCAGTAGCTCTCGGCACTCCCCAACTCACCAAAGGAGCGCAACAAAGGTTGTTGTTGAAGAAAATGATTTTTACCATCAATTTGTCCTGTAGGAGGATCGTGACACCATCCCTGCATTGGAGGAATAAGTTTGATTGGTCATGGCATATAAGGAAGATGAGGAAGTGGAATAATAGGCGAGCAAAATTATTCCTTACCTAAGTTGTACCAGAACCAAAAATACTAAATGTTTTAGAACTTTGGAGCTCTACTGATACATAAATACTATGGTGACTCTAAGAATTCTTCCTAAGGATCGTGACTTCAGACAACTCAAACAAAGGATGGAGTCTCTTGAGGAGAAGAATAATATTCTAATGAATGTGGTTCAATGGCTGGTCAAACGCCATGGCAAATCCTTTCTGTCGCCTTCAAGAGGTTAGTTGCACACTCATTTCTCTCAAGCTATAGATTCCATGGACAACTCTAGGTCGCGAGCTCCTTAGGTGCCCCTTCGAATGGTTAATTTTAATTCATAATTTTATGGTCAGGTTCTGTCTTAGGATAATCTATCTTAAACAATTAGATATCTTTTTTTTATTATCTACGTAGTTGGTTATACAAACTATCACTATATTTGTTTCTTCAAAACTATTCAGATGTTATGACAATCTCTAAAACTTGATCTGATTTCCCTTCATGGGCAAGCCCTCTATTATATTTATCTTGGCTTCGTTTGTTATCTTGGTTCTATTTTTTTACCTATATTGGTAGTAGACATTTATGTACATAATTTTAATTTATTTGAATAGAAAATCTTTTTTTTTTGTAAATAAAAATTATATTACCTTGCCTTATAAGAAAACTTGTGTGTATTAGTGTACATGATAGCACACCAATTTGTATTCCACCATAGTGGAAACTAGAGTGCATGGATGGGACAACTATTCATTGTTCCAAAACTTTAAGAAAAAATGACAATTGTCGACATATAGACAAGGGGACTTGCCACCTGTTCTGCTACTAGTGTGGAAACTAGAACAAGCGGTGGAATGAGTTCCTCGACCACCTATCGAACCTGAACCAAAGACTATGGTATGAAAAAATTGTAAAAACTTAGCCATTAAACCAGAGAAAAAAATTGTGAGAATGCTAGTCATGGGGTGATCCCGGGTGCCCGTCTTGACAGAGTCTGAATACGAAGGGATGAAGCAAGTCAGGTAGAGAATCTTCTCAAGATCGCTTGACAGGGATTCATACATAGCATCCAGATGTTTTTTGAAGAGACTCTGGTGGTGGTGGTGCTCTGCCATGTCCCTTCTCATCTCAAACTTCAAGACCAGAAGGTCTTCTGTGAGTATGTAGGATTCTAGAGATGGGTGACTATGGTCATCAACTTCATCATAATGATATTGTTCTTGATCCATAGTAGAAGCAACAGAGTCATTTGAAACAACATCATATGTGACAGGGTCCTCGCGCATGGTTGAATTCTGTCATGAGTGATCCTTCAGAGGTGCAACTTCTTCTTCCACAATGCTTCCCGACACAACTGGTTCCTGAAAGGGAATGGTGTGCAGGTGGCAACTTGGTTGTCTTGGGAGGTTCATGAAAGGAAAGGAAAATATTCCTCCCAATTGGGAATAATTTCTTCTTCCACTGGGCATCTGCCATGAAGACCCTCTGTACAAGGAGGGCGAGGCTTTGGTTGAGCCTCTTCAAACCAATTCTGACTAGAAGAACCCGAATGGTCCCTGCTCGGTATGATATCTCGATAGTCATGTCCTGTGATGTTGTGTATGCCATTGAGACCCTTTTTACCGGAAGGATGGGGCTCTGGTTGAGCCTGTTCAAACCTATTATGATCAGAAGAACCTAGATGGTCCCCACATGGTATGAGAGCTTGAGAGGTAGGTCCTGGAAGGTTGTGTCTTCAAAAAACGACTATAGTAAGTTGGCTCTCATGGGGGCTTGCCTCTTTCTCATGGCATGGTTGAGCAGAGTACTGGGAAGACTAAAACACTTGTAGAGAAAGCTAAATCGTGGAGCAGAACTGGTGAAATGATGTTGTGATTTGGGCCCAAATGCCCAATATAGAACTTCCCGTAGGGTGAAATGACCAGGAGGATGGAGGAATTGATGGATATGGTATCCATTACTGCAATTCTAATTTCCATAACCAAAAGTGTACTGAAGTCGAGGAGTCAAGCCTGGGTCTCCATTAAGTCCCAGCGCACTAAAACTTGGCACTCATGCAGAATAACCATCATGAATGGACAAGGGAGGAGGGTGGCATAAAGGGGATTTAATTTCCCTCGTAATTTCCCCATCTAATGATCCGTGTGGCCCATGTGTCACCCCATCCGGGGATTTGAATAGAAAACCTTACTTACAAAAAAATAATATATTTTTTAATAGTTCAAAAGGTGAATTATTATGCATTTTCATTATTTTAATGAATGGTATAAAATAATATATGGTAACCCAATTGATGATGATGATCATGGTGATTAATGTCTCAAAATTTTCTCTATCGAACCTAACAGATTACTCAAAATCATTTAGAATTTTATTTTTATGCTTGAAAAAGATTAAGAGAAGTGTTCCAAGATCACCATAGTTTTGTTGAGTGAAAATGTTAAGAAGATTGGTAAGTTATGACAACTATTTTGAAGTTGAAATCTAATCGTCGTATATGCTTGACACTATAAGAGAAAGTGTTTTTCATATTCAACCCTCTTAGTGTCACAAAGGTGACAACCTCTTTCATCCCACAGTGTTTTCGGAGTTGACCAACACCCACTTTTGTTATGAAGCTCATGACATTTTTTTCTTATTTTTGCAATGTTTTCTTTCTTCTTTACCCTAGTCAAGGCGCATATATTTTTGATTTTCTAGATTAGGGTTGATCACCTCATAATATCTTAATTTCATTTTTCCCTCTAACTCTTTATCTCACCACAATTTCTCTTTAAATTTTGTTATAATCTTATTTTTAATATTATTGTTATTCTTCAATATGATCTCTTTCTTTATTCCCCAATGGTTTAGCCAAGACTCAACATCCTTATTCCATCCTCTCTTGAGTTGAAGGTGGTTTTGGATGGAGTTTGAAGAAATTTTAGGAACCCTCTTGTCTTCCAAGTTTTCTAACTTGTTTTTATGCATTATGTACCTGGTCAGAGTCATTCTCTCAATGACAAAAGGCTTGCTTCTATGAGGAGGATAGGGTAGGGTGTATTTACTTTAATTTTGAGTTTGTAGGTTATAAAACTATTTTATATATACTCTATGTTTCTACATGTCTCTCTAGAGATATTGCATCCCCAAACCTCTCATCCATATAGAATAACTGGAGTCACAAGTGTGTCATAGAGGAAATTTTTTTATCCCATATCAAAAGACCCGTTGATTTACAATTGTTTTCAATCCCATAATAATATTTCCACCCTCAATTTATCCTTTCCCTAATGATATAATTCTAGTTGATATCATGCTAAATATCTATTTCGATATATTTGTATGAAGGAACTTCTTCGAAGTTGTTATTGTCATATATGAAAGTATTGTAGGTGATCTCTTTGGATTTAATTGTTATGACTTTTGTTTTGTCTCGATTAACAGTCATACCCATATTGGAGACAAAATATTGGTGGAATTTTACTTTCTTGTCAAGATTGCAGGGAATCCTTGCAATAAGAACCATATCATCAACATACAGAAGAAGAGTGATGACTATACTAGCGAGAGTTGGGCAGGCACACCCAAATACTCTTTCAACTTGTCAATTTATATTCAAAAAAGGGTAGGGGACAAGGGACAACCTTGTTTGACTTCAATATTGCAGTTAATTTCTTCCGACCATGCCCCATTGTTCCTAAACTTGGAAATAAGGTTTTCATACAACCTTCCCATAACATCCCTCACCTCAAAAGGAACCTTTACCTCTTCCAACCTATTCCAAAGGCTTGTTCTAGGTACTGTGTCAACGGATTTTCTAAAGTCAAAGAAACAACATAGGAGATTGGTGTTATTATCTCATAACTCCTCCACAATGATCCTAAGAGTAACAGGGTGGTCCATAGTTGAATTATATCTCCTAAGCCCAAACTGGCCTTTAACTCTGTTTCCATTGCTTTCTAGATATAGGCTAATCTTCTTTTCAAAAATATTTATGTGTAGCTTGGCCGAAATGGAGATAATCATAATGATCCTATAATTAGAGGGAATATTTTCATCCCCACTTTCAAAAATAAGTATAAAGAAGCTTTGCCTCCAAAATTGAAAAAAAAACAATACACTACAAAATTCTAAAAGGAGTTATTCATCAATAATTTCTAAAATCACAATAGTTTATAAAATCATTACAATGAATATTAATAAAAATGATGTTTGTGTTTTTATTCCCATTCTCTCAAAAGTTTTCTTATATACTTTTATCTTCAACTTTAAGAATATTTATCTTATAGATATATATTTTTTATTTAAAATATTTAAACATATATAAAGTTATACTAGTTTAAAATATTTATATTTAACATTTTAAACTTATTTTATTCTTTTAAGTATTAATTGTTATTTTTATATTTACTCTATTTTATTAATTTTTAAAAATATTTTATTCCAAGTTTTACCAATCCTATGCCTTCGCTAACTTTACATCCAATTGAAAATTTGCACAATTATATTAAGATAATATAATTTTTACAACCCGAAAGTATCAATATTTGCAAGTCTGAACTTGACTATCCTCACTACCAATACATGCTTTTCAAAAATTTTGTGCAGTCGTCACAATCGTCCATAGGAGATGCCAGAAATAAATATCCAAAAGATAAAGAGAGAGCCGAAAATAAACCATAGAAGGATAAATTAACCAAAGTTCTAATCTCCACAAACTGAATTGCTAACCTCCTCCCACCAAAAAACAAAGGTCCAAAGGCTGACCCATAGGAACAACACAAAATTAATATATATTAATCTAACTAATCGGTATTTTCGAAGCTCCCGTCCAAATTTGAAGAGAAATGATACCTTCAGGTGCTAATAATGCCTTCTTTGACAACAAGTCCACTTCAATGTTGTATTACTGGAAAATGTGAAAAAACTAAACAGTTATAAAACTGTTAACCAACATAGTTGTTCTATGTTTCCAACCTTCTAAAGTAGACACCTGTAAGAAATTTTTTTTATTTAGCCAATCTATAATTATCTTTGAGTCACCCTGGATTTGTATTTTGTGAATATTTAAGCGATCCGCTAAAAAAAGGGTTACCCATGCACCCAATAACTCAATCTTTGTGTTAGTCCCTTTACCACAGTTGAAAAACCACTTATAAACCTTGTTTGGAGATAATCTGATGATACCTCCCACTCCGCTACAAATACCTTGGTTCTGATCAACACCATCAAGAAAAGCCACAGGATAAACAAGAGGGAATTTCGGGCTAAATCTTCATTTAGTGGTAGTGAATAATCTTTCCTCGGGCTTTTGCAATGCTCCCAGCACTTTAATAGAAACCACATGAACTGATGGTTCTTTTTCTTCAAATAATATTGCATTCCTTTCTATCCAAATATGCCAAACAAAGAGATTTGCCAGACTAGCAAAGTTTGTCTTGTTATCCAACCAAATTGTAAAACAAACATCGAGATTTTCACCTTCCCACTTATCCTTGAATTTTTTAAAGGAGCTAATTTTAATCCAATTTTGTTTGGTAAAATTACAATGAATGAAAATATGAGCATTATATTTGCTATCTTTTTTACATAAATGACACATTCCAAGCCCCAAGCAGCCTCTTTGTTGTAGAATTTTCCAAGTTAAAACCTTATCTTCCACCGCCAACCACAGGAACAATTTGATTTTAAGTTGTATGTTCCCCTTCTAGATACGTTTGTGCTAGTTTTTTATCCGTTGGAAGTTCTGAGTGGAAATAATAGCCTAGTAAACATTCTTTGTGTTTAAATTTCCAGCTGAATCACCTCCAGTCCAGATGAGTTCATCAACAGAGTTCGATAAAGAAATGTTGGAGGATTGAAGAGCCCTCTTATATTTGTCCCACTCCACTGCTAAACTTCCTATAAGTTTCAGATCGAAGTTGCTCTACCAAGTAGGGAGAATAGAAACCAATTCCTGTGGCCGCCAAGACTGAGCTAGGACTGCTATCCGATTATGATTTAGTTCATGAATAAGGGCATTGGATAAGAAAGAGTCTTGTCCCAGCCACAAAATTCCGTCTCTCCCAATTTCCACCTGATAACCAGTACCTGACTTCCAACTAAGCCAATTAGTGATCATAGGAACTACCTTAATGAGACTAGTCCAAATTTTAGAGGTCGAAGGATATTTGAAATTCTCAGATTTTAGCCAACTTGTCACTGATAGGTTAGGGAAATACTTTTCCTTTAAGATTTTTTGCCACAGTCCCTTTTTTTGAGAACCCTCCAGAGAGTCGATGTTGTCAAAGCTTTGTTGAATGAATGTATGTTGTGCAAACCCCATCCTCCCAAGATTTTTGGACAAGCCAATAACTCCCAGTGACATAGGTGGTAATGTTTAGAATCAGTAGTCCCATTCCATAAAAATTTAAAGAGTAAAATTCTTAAATGGTTGAGGATAGACTGAGGGACTGAGGCTAGTGAAAACCAATACACTAGTTGACTTTCCAAAATGGATTTGCCTAAAGTAAATCTTCCTCCCAAAGATAACTTCCTGTAACTCAAGTTATTAATCTTCTTCTCCACTTTAGTTAATAACCACTACCAATCTTTAGTTTTTTGGATGCCTGCATTTAAAAAGTACCCAAGGTATTTGAAACCACTAGAAAGATCAATGAAACTGAACAGGAGAATCTGCTTGAACAGGCCCAATTCAGATTCTAACAAACCAGACGTATAAACCATCGAATTAACAGGATTAAGCCTTAATCTCGTAACCAAACATAGCTTATCAATCATGTGAATAATCACCTTCCATTCTTGCAGAGAAGCATAAGTTATCAATAAAACATCATCGAAAAAAAACAAATGAAGGATATTCGAGAGTCTCAAAACTTTAATTCCAATTAAAGACCCTTCTCTTTGACTCTTTTTAGTAGCAAGATTAAGGTCTCCATCATCAAAATAATAAGTAACAGTGACAATGGGCACCCCTGCCAAAGACCTCTTCCACTCCTAAAAAAATTTGTTGCCTCCCCATTGACAAGAATAGCCCTAGACATTGAGTTCACACATTCCATTATCCAATTTTTCATGGACACTTCAAACCCTACTTGTAGTAAAATCAAGCGCATGAAATCCCAATCAACATGATCATAAGATTTTTGAAGATCGATATTGAGAATAAGAGCTTTTTTATTTCCCTTTTTTATGCTATGAATACACTCATGGGTTGTGCCTATAGCATCATGAATTTTCCTTCCCTCCAGGAATCCAAAATTCTCTACTGAGAGTGTCTTTGATAGTACAGGTTTGATCCAGATAGCTAAGACCTTTGAGATAATTTTATAGACAAGATTTCAAACAGAAATAGTTCTACACTCCCCAAAAAGTTGAGGATTGTTAATTTTGGGAATAAGTGCTAGAAAAGTAAAGTTTAAGATACATGCCAAATGACCACTTATGCGAACATCCTCCACAACATTTAGTAGATCCACTTTAATTAATTCAAAGAAGTGTAGGTAGAATTCCACAGTCCAGTCATCGGGGCCCAAAATTTTCCCCTTCTTGAACCGATTTAATACCAATTTCAGTTCCTTTTCACTGACTGGTTCATAAAGAGCCCGTGCTTCATCCTCATTTATCCATCTGTTGAAGCATCCTGCCACCTCAACTTGTTCAATAGTTGGAATGATAATAGTTGGATTGAAAAAATCTTTAAAGTGTTTTTCCTCTTCCTTTATGATCTCTTCTTGACCTTTATGCACGAGGCCATTGTTATCTCTAATTTCCCACAAGTGTTTGTTAATACTCTTATGATTGGCATACTGATGAAAGAAATTAGTGTTAAGATCCCCACTTTGTAACCAAACTGCCCTGCTTTTGAGCCTCCAATGGTCCTCCTATACTTTAAGTAGCATGTTCCTTTCTGATTCTAGTTGAATCAAGGTTGGCTCATCCTATGGTATGAAATTACCATCCACAATCTTTTGTAATAAAACTTTGATATCAGATTCGAGTTTTTGCATAACAATCAAATCTCGAGTTTTAACTCTTTTGACCCAACCTTTTTTATATATTTTTTAAATCCTTCAATTTCCTGTTAACTCTTCCTTGAATATCTTCCTCCTGAAGATACTTCAGATCTAATCAGAGATCATTTACCAATCTGTTAAAATTAGAATCTAACAACTAGTGAGGATTAAACTTAAAAGGGTAAGATTTAGGGTGAGTTTATGAAGCCAGCTGTAATAAAATAGGAGCATGATCAGACATAAAGGGAAGCACCACAACAGATCTAAACAGATTGGTGTTCAATAATAATTTTGTTGACGCCAGAAACCTGTCAATCCTTTCGGCTATGAAATATGAGCCTGAGCATCCAATCTGCCAAGTCGGAGCAAGTTTATTAGGATGAGAATCCACTAAATTATGATCATTGAATAAAGAAATGAGAAAGTTATATAGAGGCACACTACATTTACTTCCTCCCCAAACTTCACCACTCGAAACTGTAAGCTTCAAATCGCCAGCAATCACTAGCTTTCTTAATGAGAGGAGTCCATTGTTTGCCAAAGAGGTCCAGAAAAACTTGTGCTCCAAGAATGATCCATAGATATTAAGAAAGTTGATTTTATTTTTTGATGCACTAATCTGATCTGTTAACAAAATCCCACCTCGTGTAAGGAGAGGAGTCATACTAAAATAAGATGGATTCCACATAAAAATTAAACCCCCAGAGGTACCAACCACGTTGACTGCACAAATAACCCAATATGGTCGAAATCGAAAATCAAAGGTTCTGGCCTGAATATTCGTAACCATAGTTTCTTGTAAAAAAATTATGTTAGGTAGAGTAGTATCTAAAACCCGTCGGAAAGAAGCATCTTTAAGGGACCCGCCAATCCCTCGAATATTAAGGGATAGCAAAATCATGGTTTAGAGCTTGCTAGGGCCTTCCCCGTGCTAAGTGCCCCACGGTCAGACGTGGTAGGTTCCTCCACAACAAGAAGAATAGTCTTGATCTGAAGTTTTTTCCTTAGACTTATGGTCTTAATTGGAGAGTATTTTATGCCCCGTCCTCTTGACCAGATATAATCCTTGTTTGTAACAACCTCAGTGAGTGGTGTTGTACTAACCTCTCTTGAAAATTTCACCGGATTGATGAGTGATTTGCCAAAATAGGTAGGAAGAGGTACAGGGGGATCACTATCCTTTATATAGGGGATCAAATATTCTAGGACTTTGCTGAGAGAGGATTCCCCTTCCTCCAGTTCCTGACAACCCGAAAGACAATGAGTTTCACTAGAAACTTGAAACGGATCTTGAGTAAAGGTGTTACTAGTGGAGGGAGTGTCAATGGAGGTAAATTTCCTTGTAGATAATTCACACGGTGAGGAAGGAGGCAGGTATTACCCTATCAATAATCCCTCTTGATCACTCAGATGTGACAGGACTGAATCCATAGGGCCTCCAAACTTGAAAGGATCATTCAAAGGTAAGGATAAGGAGGATAAAGTCCCAGGAAAATTAGGCCTCTACCCTGCCCCTGCAGAATCCCTCTCATGGGAGACTAAAGTAATAAGTGAAGGGAAAATATCCAAATCATCTTTTTCTAGTAATGAAAGAGATTTATATAAAACTAGGCAGTAGTGAAGTAACTTACCCAAAATAGTGGATTCAAATTCTGGCTTCAATGGTGACTCTGTTCCTGGATAAATAGAGTCAGTCCATCCTGAGTTATCCTCCTCATCACATTCCTCCAAATATCTATAAAGTGTTGTATTCTCTGATATATCATCTTCCTCGCTCCTTCCCCCACAGTTTCCATGCAGGTGACCCATTTTATGGAAAATGCTACACCGGAATGGGATACTGAGGTAATCCAACCTCTCAAAAAATCTTTTGCCTTGCCAACCGATCTCTAGTAGTTCAGGTCATCCATTATGTACATCAATCTCCACCAAGATTTTTCCTATTTTCCTCATGGGAGTAGACAAGAGGTATGGTTCTAGTGCTAGGAATGATCCTAAAGAGTTTCCAATTGCAGCCATGGCTTCTTTGTTCCAAAACTGTAGAGGAATATCGGGTAGTAAAACCTAAACATGTCATCGATGGAAGTATTTGGTATCAGGGTTAAATGCAAGCCTCCAATGCTTAAGAATTATACTGCAACGCCCCAAAATCCAGTTCTGATCAAGTAGCAGGTTTGTATCTTCCAGGCACTTGCAAATAATTCCAAGCCATCCTTTGGTAAGTGAAATAAACTCTGGCAAGTATCCCAAAAGTGGCCGCCAGGTCATAGTCACACATTCACCCAAGTCAACCTTAAAGAGATACTTATAAGAAAACCTGCCAACCAGTCCACACATGGCTAGACTACAAGTCTCTGCAAGCCCGACGTCGGAGCCCAAAACCATTTTATGGACCTTACTTTTAGCTTTTCACTTACTTCTACTAATGTGATAACATAGCCCCAACTTGCTACCTTCCTATGAAGGAAAAAAGGGAAATTTCTCATTGCTATGAGAAAACTTTCACTGAGTATCAGAACCCCCCTTTGTGCTTTGTCTGAAAATCAAAGGATGTTTCGATGCCCTAGGAGAAATAGCTAAAGGTATAGTTAATTTATTAGTACTCACATTAATGGGAAGAGACACGAGAGAGAAATTTCCTAGAGGTAATTTATCAGGTTCTTTAAGTTATGTCTTATCAAAAACACCAGCCTCCTTCCAATGTTTCTCATCTGCCTCACTCATGAGGCTACTGACGGCTTTCTCCACACTTGGCATAGTTGGTGAGGTTGAGGGGTTCTGCCTATGTCACCCCAGGCCCAACTACCCAAACACCATTAATAAGACTGCTTACTTACATGTAATGTAGTAAGGTAGAGTAATAACAAAATTAATGGCGTAATAAACCGCACAAGGATCACTTCCCTAGAGAACAACACAACCAGTTCCCGAAAATAGTAACTATACTCCCTAAACCCTCACTAAACCCGACAGGTGATAAGTTGTGTTAAAATAAATGGAAAACAACTCTACAATAACTGATACTTCTAGAAAGGACACTAAAAAAGACTAATAAATATTCTCCAACCAAAACTCATCATTGCTCAGAGATAGAATTACACTAAAAACCTGAATAAATCTACAGCCCGTGAAACTGATAGACAATAGTAAGAGTCTCGAGGTACTAAAAAACTAAAAAATCACAGTGAGAGAATGTGGGGTCCCTACAAACCTTCGCTAGAATATGAAACATAGTTATAAGACTTCTCCTCCTTGCTTAAAAGTTTATCCATATCATGGATCAGTAAGTGGCCTCCTCCTTCCAGCTATTCTCCCCCGACCGCCATCTTTGAGTTTCCCACCCATTTGCAGAGCCATCTGTGTCATGTAGATTCAAAATATCTTCACGAACTTTACTTATGGATACAGAAATTGCATTTTGGCATGGGACCTTTACCATCCCAAAATTGACGAGTGCTATAATTCTAAATTTTCTTCGGGTGAAAATCTACTTAACAACACATTTAAACATTTATTAACCCCTTTTTAACTTGTTTTTGCAGCTAGTGCCTAGTTGTTGATTTCATGATCATTAAATATTTTCTTTTGTGAAATCGGCTTTATTTATTTAGTTTGTTCTAAGTTTCTGCAAGTAGGGCGACGTTAACAGTGTATTGTTTTGTTAGATAATTTTGTCGGTAAAGATTGGATCTAGAAAAATATCTAACATTGTCATTAAATCTACATAATCAAAATGTATTTTTTTTGTTTACTCTAATACACTTTTCCTTAATATATATATAGTATAAAGAGAAGATAGGTAAAACACATATTTATTTGATTTGTTTCATTTTTTCAATTTACCTAGTAATAATTTGAATTTTGGCTCATTGTTTTAGCTTATATTTTTTTGTATTTATGTATATAGAGTCATACTAAGTTAGTTTTATGATCCAAGTTATTTTTAGCATGAAATGAGAGTGGAGATATAATAAAGAAATGTACAGAGATATCTCATATATCCAATAATATAACAGAAATGTATCAGAGATGCAACTATAAACACAAAGATATAGTAATACACAATTTTTTATTAATGAGTGAAAATGTACAAACACTGTAAAAATACAGAGTGAAAGACTCGCTAGAATGGTAACAACTTATCTCTAAGAAGAGATGTGACGACTACTCACATTCATAAGAATATGTTTTTACAATGAGGCTCCAAAGACCTTTTTATCATAAAGAAAATCCAAAACCCTAACCTCAGAAGATGAAAAGCCAACAATTTTGTGGACCCCATTTTGGGTAGTTTGGTGTATCAACTTCTCAGGGGCATAACTTTGGCATATGATCTCAGTTTGAGGCACATGATAGCTCGTTGGAAATTTATTGTCGAGGATATTCATTTTGGGGGCTCAATCAGAGCCTTCTACTATAATTGGGAATATTAGTTTTGAAAAACCTTCATTTAGGCCCTAATAATGGCCTCGAAAGTTAAAAACTACTAAAAATAGTAAATTACCAAAATTGCCAAAAAATTGTTTTGAGCCAGTTGGAAAAGGTGGGTGGCCACCGATATCCACCTAGATCAATCCTCCCTACTTAGGAAGCAATGGTCTCCATTTCATTGAGTGCCCAGGGAAGAGGGAAAAGAGTTTACTTAATCTGCATCTTGATGAACTACTTGCCTTGTCGAAGAAGTTGCACAACTTATCTTTTTGAAGGTTGTCACAAACCTATGGCTGGAAGGGTTGTACCTTTTTAAATAGTTTGGATAAATGCTATGTCTGTGTGCATAAGTAATCTTTGTTCTTTTCTGCATTCTTGTCGACCCATTTCTATTGGATAGAAGGTGCTTGGGCCAGGCTGTAGTGGTTGCAGTATCCTTTTATACACCTTTTGAACATATTGTGAAGAAGCTAATTTTTTTAGTACAAGATACTACCTTGTGGCACTGTTTAGGTGGGACAATAGTCGAAACCACCTCTAGTATCCTGTAGAGATGATCCCCCAAAGTAACAATTACACTATGGCGTCGAGACTCATAGATACATGGCACTTCCACATATATGGTTGGCCCAAGAGAAAATCACAGACATCCAGCGGGGAAACATCACACAATTCCTCATTCTTAAAGGGATGGATGTTGTATGAAAATCAACACTGGTGGCTGACACAGAGATATCGTCCCTGGCGAAACCACTCGATGTTGTATGGTCATGGGTGTGGTGTTGTCGACAATCCCAATTGTTTGATGACCTCTGCTAAGATGAGGTTATTCTAGCTTCCACTATCAACAATAAAATGCAGCGAAGTCCCCTTCACTCACATATGTGAATGAAAAAGGCACTCCCCCTCTTCAGGATCTGTTGGTTCTTCTGGTTGAATTACTACAGTCGCAACAATAGAAGTGGGGTCTGCATCGATGATATGTCTTTTGTCAGTATTTTCAGAATCAGATTTTGAATTAGGATTCAATTCCTTGTCTTTGATTTCGACCACCAATTAGTGTTTTGAGGCACATTCATCAGTGTTGTGCCAGGGGATTTTGTGGAAATCACACTATTTTTCGGTGTCCTTTTTCGTCTTCCCGCGACCCTTCTTTTTATGTGGCTTGGACCAGTTTTCAGAAGACTATTTGTTAGGGTCATATTTATCATACTTTGGGTTTTGTGTATTTTCAAACCCGAACTCCCATTTGTTCTGGTTCTTAAATTTCTGCTTGATTTTAATAACATATCGATAAGAAGCACTGAGTGATGAGATGTCCAGAAAATCCATTTCAGTTTGGATGTATCTGTGTAGAGCCCCACAGTATTTTAGAACCAAATGTTGTTCGGAGTCTTTGATATGTAGCTTGGTGCATAAGGTATGGAAGGTATTGGTGAACTCTGGAACTACTTGTCCCCTCTCTTACCACAGTTTGGTCCATCTCATATACTACTACTCATAATTTCAAATAGGGTAATATTGTTCCTTTATTGTGTCCACAAAAAAAAACCAAGTGGGATCGGCCCCATATATTCCAGACTCTTATGTGTAACTTTGCTCACAGTAAGTTTCCCACCAATGTTTGACATGGGGGAGAGATTTAAGGACTGCAGAGGTGATCTTTCCCCTATCAGAAAAATGGTGAACAGAGAAATAACCTTCTAACAAATTAGCCATTTTTCTATGGCATCTGCATCTATATGACCTTCAAATACGGGAATATCAAAATTAACATGTACCTTGAAAGGAGAGGTGCTTCCAAAGTGGTTGTTTTATGAATATGCGCCTATTGCTATCGACCGGTGTTGAAGTATTTGGGAAAAATTCTCCATCATTTCATCCTTCTTTTGCGTGAGAGATTGCTTTAGCAACCAATTGATAGAATCATTTTCTCCATCATTTTTATTTTCTTCCTCCATGGAGGGTTTCTTCAGCATGTGTGAGGGATTTTATTTATGAGAGACAAGATCGAGACCCAACTTTCTAATTTTAACGCCCATGCAGCCTATGGCGCCGAAATGATTTGTGGCCATTGATCCGATAACGATCTGTGATCTAGGCACAATGGATTTTTTAGAGCCCCTACCAAAGATTTATCCTCATGCCAACTGTGGAAACCTTCCAACTATTTCTAGAGACACTACCAAATCGAAAAGAAAAAAGATTTTTTTTCGCTGCATACTGCACTTGCCTGCTTGCTTACGCTCATGGGTGTCAAACTGTGACCCTGGACAACTTCATGTGAGAACATTGGCTCCATAGGCGATGGCATACTCCCTGCGAGCTACTAACAATGCACAGTTCTAGTGCCTTAGGCTTTGGGTCATGGAGTCTCTTATTCAAACAGAAAATAAAACGAAAGTGGTACTTACAATGGTGGAAATCCAATCATGGCTTAAGAAAAATATCTTTTCAAAAGGTTCCCATTGACAAGGCCACCAAAAAATTCATAATCCTCCAAGCTATGCAACTTATAGGTGTTATTTGAAAATACCCCAAAAATATTGAAAGGACCAATCCATAAGGCTTTGAATTTACCATGTTTTCCTTTGGCTTTCTTGGGGGCATCCCACTTGAGCACAAGATAACCCAGATGAAAATCTTCCTTGCTTGCCCCCTATTCAAAGGCTTGTTTTATTTTCTGTTGATGATCCTAAACTTTATCAAGTAGTTTCTCCCTATCATGTTATACTTCTATGAACTATAGTATCCACTTGACCATATCATCAGGTTCTCCATGGTAGCCCTGGAGGAATTTTTCCACAGGCAAGGCAAGATGAGTAGGAAATATAGCCTCAACCCCATATACAATATGAAAAGGGGAAACACCCAGTGACCTATTTTTTGTGACTCTGTCAACCCATAACACAAATTTCATCTTTGAGTCCCATGCCTTCTTTTTGTCTTCTAACAATTTCTTGATGATATTTATGAGGCTCTTGTTAGAGGACTCTACCAAAACCATTTCCTTGGGGGTATTAAGAAGTAGAATGGATTAATCTAATTCCATACAGTTCACATAATTTGATTTATGGTTCATCTTTGAAGGAGGCAACATTGTCAGTAACATTCCTGCTCAAAAAACCAAATATGGCCATGATATCTTCAAGGAAGCTAATGATTACCTTGTAGGAAGCACTCCTTGTAGGGATGGCTTCTATCAATTTGGTGAAATAATCATTGGAAGTCAAAATACACATTTTCTGACCACTTGAGGCTGGGTGGATTTCCCAATGAATTCATCACCCCATTGTTGGAAAGGTCCAAAAACCACTACATGTTTTAAAGGCAAAGATTTGAGCTGTTGCTTTCCAGAAAACTTTTGGAATTTAACACAAGCTCTAATATTAGCACAAACATCAGTAAAAAGGTTGGGCCAAAAATACCCAGCTCTAAGGATGTTATACATTGTGGTCCTCCAGAAGTGATGTCCCCACATAAGATGTCATGAAAATTAGTCATAGCCTTTTGGTCCTCCTGTGAATCTAGACATCTCAACAGAACCCCTAGAGGATCCTTCCAGTACAAAAATTGATCAATGAGCCAATATTTTTTTTGTTTTATTTTCAAATATCTTACCTTGTTCTTATCTAAATCATCAAGAGGACGCACCTTTTGAAGAAAATATATGATGTCTTTATACAAGGTACATTATTCCAAGTTGAGGCTGACCTGAGAGTATTTATCAACAATATCATCTTGTTGATTTTCTGAGTTTATGTTCATGAAATTAACCCCTAAAGCCTCACAATTTGATTCAAACAACAACGTGGCTAAACCTTGTCCTTTTACCAATTTAGTGGGATTTATTTCAAGGTGAAATTCCATAATTTTAGCAATCCATTTACTTCTCTTCCCATCTATGTCAGGTTGGATCAATATGTCTTTTACTAAGGCTGAGGGAACATATGCAACGATTTTTGAATGCAGAACATATATTCTGAAAGCCTTGAGGGATTTGACCAAATAATATGTTTGCTTATCCATGATATCATATCTTACTTTTGCATCCCTCAATTCTCTACTAAAAAAGGAAATAGAATGTTCTAAGTCGTTTGTATTTTTTTGTATCAAAACATCAGCTGCTGTGTCAAATGAGGCAAAGGAAAATATCATAAATTCATTAGAATATTCAGGGATGATGAACAAAGGTTCTTTAGTCAAATCCCCCTTTCCTGATCAAAATATTCTCGAGCCTCAGAATTCCATTTTATCTCATATTTGTTTCTTAGCATAGTTGTAATGTACTTCACTAATTCAACAAAGTTAGAGATGAACCTTCTTAGAAAATTGACCTTACCCTATAAATATTGAACCTCCTTCTTAGATATAAAAAAATATAAGGTCTGGATGGCCTCTACTCTGCTTGGATCAAGTCTTACCCCTTCTGTTGACACAATATGCCCCAATAATTTACCCTCCTTCATAGAAAACAAAGTTTTCCTAGGATTGAGGGAGAGACCAAACCTTCTACATTTCAGGAAGACCTTCTTCAAATGATGACAATGTTCTTTGTTATATTTTCATAACACAGTAATATCATCCAAATATATGACTACAAAATTGTCTTTCTCCCCAATGAAGGTGATGTCCATGGCTCGTTGGAAGGTTTCTCCTGCATTCATCAATCCAAAGGGCATTTTAGCATACATGAATGTGCCCCAAGGAGTAGTGAAGGTTTTATTCTCTCTATATTTAGGAAGGACAAAGATATTATTGTATCTAGATAAGCCATCAATCATATACATCCTATATGAACCAATCACTCTCTGCAAAATGTGCTCCATCTTTGGCAAGGGGTAGTTATCCTTTTTGGAGCTCTTGTTCAAATTTATGAAATCAACACACAACCTGATTTCTCCCTTTTTTTCCTCACAAGAACCAAGTTAGCCACCCATTATGAGTATCTCAAAGGAATGATGATCTAGGCATCCAACAACTTTTTTATTTATTTTTCCATGATAAGCAGCAGCATGGGATTTTTCTGTCTAAGTTTCTTCCTAAAATCCTTGGTATCCTCTTTCAAATGGACCTTATGTTCAATGATGTTGGTTTTATATGTTCTTAAATATTCATATTTCCAGAAAACACATCCACAAAATATCTCAAAATCTTGACATACTCATCCCTTTGTTCCTCTAACACGCTGCTAGACAATTTGACATATTTTGGATCTTCCTCTGTTCCAAAATTGCATTTAGTAACATCAATATCTTCAGTTGAACCTTTAACCTTTACAACAACATCATTCCTGTCAAACAATATCTCCAAGGGGCCAATTCCCTTTGGAATATGTTTACCGGGTAACTGAACAATATGATGGTCAACAATTTTATTCAGAAAAATATCAGCATGGGGGCTTTTTTCAATATCCTCATCTTGATCAATCTGTAAAGAAGAAAATTCATCAACAGTCTTAGGAAATATTTTTATCTCGAGATCATCCTCAAAAACCTTCCAATGTTTGACATTGTCGGGAATAGAGGGTCTACACTTTACTTCAACATAATACTTGATCTTGGGGGGCAAAGGGAACCTGAACTTCCTTCCTGAAACATCCGAGGAATATTCCATAATGTTCTCCTCTCTTGGAACAAATGAGATATTAAAAGCCAAGAAGAAACTATCAACAAGATCCTTGACTTCATTTATGTAGGCCCTCAACCTAGGGTGCTTAGCTTGATACAGATTTTTGACTTGGTGAACAATTAACTCAACATCTCTGAACACTGCTAGATCTTAAATCTTCATGTCTTTAGCAGCCCTCAAACCCAAAACAAGAGCCTCATATTCTTCCATGTTGTTTTTTATTTCAAATTCAAGCTTTTAATACAAATATATGGTCTCTCGGGTAGCAGAAATAAAGACTACCCTAGAACCAACACTCTCCCTAGAATAGACTCCATCGAAAAACATCTTCTAAACAAAGGTATTGGGAGGAGGATCTTCACAAGAGGTAATAGGTTGCTTTCTTATATCAATAGGTGTTTGAGGAGAATCAATGAGCTGTAACATACTGGTTCCTAGTTCAGTATCAACTTAAAAAAAGGGGTGGTTGGTAGGATTTTCTTCATCACTGATAATGTAAACAAGTTGTGCTTCCCTATAAATCCTTTTATGTCCCCCCCCAAAACATAGGAATGGTGGCATATGAAAGGTCAATCTTCAAAGTTCCCCCTAATATTTATATCCAAGATCTAGACAAGAGCATCCCAAACTTAGGGGGGACATCAACTACCACAATATCCATGGCCACACTTTTCATTGGCAATTGGAACAAGGAAACAACCAATTCTTTAATAACCCCAAGACACTTCACCTTCCTAAAATCAAATGAGTATAAGTTGTGGTAGGTTTTTGTAAATTCCAACCCAAGCTCATCCATGACAATATTAGGAATGAGATTATGATATTCCTTTGAATCCATCAGGCAGTTGTGAAACAATTTATCATGACTGTTCAATAATGTATAGAAAGGAGGGTAAGAGTCATCCCTATCCTCTATCAAAGGTCCTAGTATGACAACTAGTTTTTCATCTTGGAGGTTGACTGAATTTGTGGGAAAAGGTGAAGGTTCAGACTACAATATTTTGGAAAGGTACCTTTTGAAATCCTCATTAGTATCTAGCTCCAAGAAAGGTACAAGGATTTTAATCTTTTGTATCTCATTCTCAAAGATAAAAGAGGAAGGAGGATTCATAATCTCCTTAACTTATGGGGTAAGGCTCTTAACCAATTCTTGTGGCTCTCATGCCTCTTTTTATTTCCTGCTAGCTACCACAACCTTAGCAATATTCTTTGTTCTAGTAGGGTGATCAGGAGTGCCTGGATTTCCCTCTTTTTTCTTGGACCTTAGGTTGTATCTATTTGTATGGCCACTGGTCATTTCCCCTTTGCTTAGATCATTTAGTTTTCTATCCATGAGAGACTCTTCATATGAATATTGGGTTAAATGAGGAGATGAGGAGGTGTCACCAAGACAATGGATTTAAGGATCAACATCTTCTTCCTCTCCTTCTTCATCAATAACCGAGTTATTTTGGAGGGGGGATGGGATTTTTTGATCATCCCTATTTCCTTGATCTCTTTGGATGATATGAGGAGAATTATTGGGTATTTTGAAACTAACCCTATTATCATCATTCTAGGTGTTCATATAGATCTGATTTCCTCCAAATTTCAATTTCTCCATTTCTGTAGAAAGTGATTTTACCAGTTTTGTCAATTCATCTACTTGAGGGAGGGTAGCAGAGGAATCAGAGGTTGAATCTTCAACCCTACCTCTTATTCTATTTCTATCATATTTACTCCTAAGTTTTTTAGCTGCCAATATATTATATTCTACTTCAAGGGATGCATATTGCATATGAGATAAAGAGGTAGCTCTTCTTTCTCTCAACAGGAGGAAAAACTCAAGGTCAAAAGCATTGGCATAAGTAATATTGGCAGAGGTTTATGTAGGATTAATTTCAATTGGAATATTATTGTACATATTGTTAAACCTATTTGAGAAGTCTAAAATAGATTCTCCTTCTTTTCTCTTAACTGACCCAAAATCTATAATATAATAAAGAAATATGTTTTATCCCCACAATGCCTCAAGAATGAATCATTCATAACTTCAATCCCTGCAATAGATCTAAGAGTCAAATCCCTAAACCATTTCCAGCTAGCCTCACCATCAAGTCTTTGTACAAAAACTCTCATCCACACATCTTCATTTTCAATGTTAAGATTATTTGCATAACTATAAAAAGATGAAAGGTGTTCTTTTGTAGTTATGTCTTCCTCCCCTGTGAACTTGGTCATGTACCTAAGGTATTCTCCAGCTAGGAGATCATTCATAGGATGAGGTAAAACAAGAGGGGCATATCTAGAAGCCACTATGGCATCCATCCTATTTCTAGGAAGATTAGCACCTTCCATTGGGATGTGAACTGCAAGAGAAAAAGGGGGAGATGGAGTTTGGACAGGTAGGAGTACAACTACCAGTCCTTTTTCATTAACTGAAAAATAAATGTCATCTTATGTTGATCCTTGGGTTTGATTTGAATTTGATTATACCCTGACAATCCTTCCATAAAAGAAAATACTTCACTTCCTGCACACTCATCAAGAATTTGGTGAATGAAAGACATAGGGAAGTTATCTTTAGGACAAGCCTTGTCCAGGTCTCAAAAATCCATACATACATGGATTGTTCCTTGTTTTTTATTCTCTGGAATGAATTTAGACACCCATTCAGTCAAGGGAATCAAGTGGATGAAAACAACATTAAGTAGCTTCTCTACCTCTACCTTAATAGTAAGGGCCTTCTTGGATTAACATCTCTAATACGTCATTGAATAGTTCTAGCATCCGGAAAAGTTTTGATCTCATGTTCGACAATATTGGGGTTGATCCCTATCATTGCTTCATAGGAACAATTCACAAAATCCTTTGAATAGATCGATGTAGATGTGAATTTTGCTAGGAAAACAATCTGCACTAATATATATGTTCTAAATTTTTCCAGGAACTCGAGAGATGTCGATTGTGATGGTAGGAAAAATATTCTCCATGTTTCCTTCGACATAAATACCATGTGTATCTAGTAGAACCACTATGTGACTGACCATCTCACTCAAGGTAGATCTAAAGTCTTCTTGTTCGATCCTAACAAGCTCTTGGATAAAATAGGAGTGATGATGCATATCGTCCCAAGGCCTATGGAGACGATACATGGACTCTGATATGGCTTCATCTGAGGGTAAAGTATCTTCGATTCAATCATGCGAACAATAATATTGGACGACCCATAGGGGCTCAAGATTAGGATCCTCCTCATCCGTCTGCGAGGAGAAAGGATCTAGGTTAGTAGTAGTGTTAAGAAAAGAGTGATACATAATTTATTTCATTGATAGTGGCATTGCCATCCCAATGTGCGATTGAACTTTGTATGACATAGTCGGGGAAGGTGGGGTCCAAGGGTAATTGAAATATGAATTATAGAAAGGAACGAAACTCATAAAAGGCAAAGATTCATTGGAACGAAACTCAGAAAGGGTAAAGACTCAAAAACTTCATTAATTACAGTGTGTTTTATGGAAATTTCTGTGTAATCCACATGGATTTGAAAGGCCATGTGGTAAGGTAGGTAAGGCCTAAAATCCATGATGTCAAACTTAATAACCTTCGAGTCACACATGTATATATCTCCTAATGAAAATAACAAGGTTCTCCTCTATGAAGGACATGTCTGGGGCACCTCCAAAGATAACATCACAGAAGGGGTTTGACCCAGATCTTCAATAGTGGAATAATTATGGGGAGCTATGGCATTAGGATTGTGGGCATATCATTTCAATACTCCTTTTGGAATATGAGTCATGGGTTCCATATATTCGATTTGAAAGGGAGTTTCCATAGGAGTAGGAGACTCTGTACATACAACAGTCTATGAAGAACCATAATCATAAGATCAAGTGGCTACATCAATCTGAGACTTGACCATATTGACACATACATGGCCATCTTCATGTTCCAAGGGTTTTGACTCCCTCTTGACATATTTCCAATGTTGGGGGCCCCCGAGGCCATGTGTTGGTTATGTGGAAATGAATTTTTTAGCACAACAGGCGGTGGTGGTAAGAGCCTCGAGGATTCCTCAATTTTGGCGCATAGGTCGGTAAGGTGGTCACCTTTACAAAGCTTACAAGGAAAATTTACTTTTCATTTTTCTTTCTTTCCCTCACCATGATTATTATTCGATCTATCATTGTTCATGTTGTCCTTGGCTTTGTTATTATTTTTCCCACCCTTACGATTATTGCCTCATCCTTCCCTTCTATTCCCTCCTAGTTGTTGGTTACCATTTGGGTGTGTCGATGACTGTACATAATGCACATATGCCAATTGAGTGGGAGTGGAGGCCGAAGTCAAAGCTTGTCAAATTTTTCAGCTAGTTCATCACAAAATCAGTAGATTTAAAATTTGTGGAGCCTATGATTCCATCGGCATGAGGCTGAGGATTTTTTCTAGGGTCATAGTTCAACTGTGGTGCATGAAGAAGAATTTCATACAACATCCCATATTGAGCATATATGAGGTCCAATTATTGGGCTTTGAAAATAGCTTCTTCTTCATATGTTACTCAGGATGTAGAGACATCCTTTGAAATATAAGGCAATAATGACTTAAGGAACCATTCCAATAGAAACTATGGAGGAATGTAGGCTTTGATCGACCTCTTCCATATACGCCACTCTTGTATATGGTCTGAAAAAATTTCTATGCCGACATCATAGAAAAATGACAAAATTTATTGGAGGGTCGATAAAAGTTATATGTCGACATTGTAATGAACTAAAAATTGGAAGTGGTTGAGAAAGACCAAAACCATATGATTAAAGTTTCCATATGTTCCCCCCAGTAGATCAATGTACAATTTTAGGGTGACCCCCATCAGCGTGTATTGAAATAGATTCAATCAAATAGAATCGTCATTGAGGGAATTAGATGATCACCAAAGATGAAAAGTAGTAACATGATCACCCAGATCCTCACCAGTCTTTCCTTCGAATTTTGGAATGTCTGAATGAAGCTTAGTTGTGACGAGGGGCCATGATGGATCATGATGCACCGGGTCATTCATAAATTTTGACAAATCTAGCATATTAAGCATGGCCAGAAAAGGGAGCCGAAATTGTGGAATCTTAGCCAATGCTCCCCAGAAAGATTGGTGTTGAGGGATTGCAGGCCATCCACGGTTCTGGTATATACCATGGCCCTTTCCAGTAGGGTAATATCCTCCTCCAAACAGATTCATAAAAGTTTGTGTGGGCACCATACTTATGGAAACGACATAATAAGGGTTATATAAACTACCCCAAACCAGAGGAGCTCCAAGATAGCGGTTTCCCATAGCATGAAAATGACTCCCTCTGGGCGGAACTTCGGAGGATAGAGGGATATTCACCATAATAAATGTGTTTTTTAGAATTATCATGGACTAAGAAGGGGTAAAGGACTGAATATAGGAAGTGACTTGTCTTCCTGGTTGAGTACTCCATCCAGGAGCATTGATACTAGGATTAGACCCGGAAGAAACAGGAGGTTGACCTCCAAACATAGGATTCATTTGGGGAATATGACCTCCACCAAATAAAAGAAGAGCATGTAGAGGAGCCATGCCCCCAGGTCCAAAACTAGGATTTGCATTAGTCACTGGAATAGAGGATGAGAGTTGAAACATCATATTGGGCATACCAAAAGAAAAATGATTAGATACCAATGGTATTGACTAAGAATTGTATCCTCGCGTACCAAAAAAAGACCCGAAGGGGTTCATTTATATCGGTCGAATTGAACCCACAGGTTGGGTAGCAATAGGGATGGGAATATTTGGCACTCCAACCATCGTGGATGAAGGATTCAAATGAATCCCACTAATCAAATAACATATAGGAGCTGAGGGGTTCCCTGTGTCATTCCGATTTGACTCAATACTCATAACTAGATAATGTAACACCCTGTTTACTCTTGTTTGTAAATATAACCATATTGGCCAAGAGACTATGGAAAACTCAATATGTGTGAATGATTGATTTGATGGACCTTTGTATTAAATGTCAATGGATGTAAATTATGTTATTTACTAGAGAATGCATAAGTGTTGCATGACTGCTGGAAGGGGGTGTACTAAGAGAGACCACAAATTCTATGAAAGAGATGGTTAAGGGAACCAGGAATGGTTGCGTTAACCTTCACCAAACCAATACCTTACTGGATATTAATTTATCAGGACCAGAACAACCCTCTGACCTAGAATTAAATTATAGTCAGGCTGGTAGGTGGGAAGACCTCCTCAAGAGTTAATGAGGGGATGGGGAAGAACACCCATATGTAAGGCTTTCAGACCTGACCACTGACTTGGAATTTGAGCCACACGTGACACTGTTGAGAACGTAAAGAAAGGAAGGTGTGGTGGGTAGAGGAAGACCTGCGAAGAGTGAAAAGACGAGAGGCTAATCTCTTAGGTTCAAGGAATAACTAAGGAATGAACGTTCTAGGCGTAGGGAAATTGCTAGAAGGATATGATACAAGATGATAAACGAGGCTGATCCTCCTTGCTTGGTATTGTGTAAACCGTTTCCAAGATCCTACAGGAGGAGGAGAGTAACCTCTATCCCTACTGTCACTGAGCCAGAAGAAAGAATTCTATCACAGAGCATCGTGGTCTAGCTCGGGGGTGGGTAGTGGTAAATCTGTTAGGAGTGATTGAGACTATGGGTGGGTGGAAACGGGCACCCCTTTTAGAAATCAATTCAGTTTATGTGATTCTGATAAGTATTTTCCTGTTTTATGTATTGACCTAGAATAATGGATGAATGCATGGATTTATACATATGTGTATTTATAAATGGTTTCTGTGTGGAATGGTTAAGATATGTGTATGTCTTCATCTCTTTGTGAACTTATACTTCTGAATGATAGTCTGTATGCACAAATATTATCCCCTTAGGATTCTTAGGACATAATCTTGTAAGATGGCTGAGATAGAGATATTGTGTCTATTTGAACCTGTCCATCTGAAGAGGATACCTCTCTCATATTTTCTTGTTGTGCAACCAGGACTCCAGGCCCAATTCCTTGACCATTTCATGGTAAATATTAGGAAGGATAACAAAGTTCAATCCTTGAAAAGAGGAGGTCTCTTTGTTTGGAAGTTGAGCAGATGAAATTTGTTCGAGAGAACCCATATGACCAATACCCAGGAACCTTAGGCTAGGCCTAAGGAAGCTATGTCCTCTTGGCTTTGGAGCCCCAAAAGTTTGAGACTTTAGAGTATGACTAACCTTAATAGCCTTATACTAGCCTAAGGTAACCGGTAGACTTGGTTTCTCGTGAGGATTGATCGGTGTTAGGCGGTTCCCCGAGTAGCTAGGTGAAACTACCTGGCCAACTAGACCGAGATCTGAAATGATGAAGGCTAGAGCCGCGAAGGACTCAACACCGTAGATTGATGGATCCTTCGAGTCCCTTCCTAGCCATTGATATACCAGGTATGCGTGGTGCTATGCCCTTTTTTTTTGGATATTGGGAACCTCAGGAGATAAGAGGAGTTTTCATCATAACACTGCTGAACGTCGAACCCCTGAGGTAACAAGAGTCGTATATCTATAAATTTACATGGCTATATATTAACCATGATATATGAGGAATGTTAGAAGCCTATCATCCTAGGGTGATGTGGTGTAGTAACATCACCTAGGGTGACGTATACCCTAGCTTAATGATCCATGTGTCACATGGATTCATGTGTATCACGTACCCTATAGGCTCCTTGGAATGTAACATGTGTCAGTTCTTGTTACGTTTCTTCCTCTCCAACATGGTTGGTGAGATGATCAGGACTCCAAAAGTCTAGGACTTTGGGACTCTAGAGTATTTGGGATGTAGTATGATAGAGAGGCCCAACGACCCGAAGGCTAGAGCCACATGGTGAGCTTATTGGACTTCAGAAGTTTGAAACTCCATGGGATCTTGTGCATAGATAATAAAGAGAAAGAGAGTATGTCCAACCATGGGATCCGACTGTGGAAGGTCTTCCACCATGGAAGAAGGGGCTTGGAAATAACACATTTGAGGTGAATCCACGTGGGTGCCATGTGGCCCTCAACCAATAAACGCCAAAATAACATTATATAGATATATCCGTCGGCTCTAGGCTCAGTTTTGAGCATGGGGACCATTGTTGGAAAACTGTAAATGAGAAGAGTGTGGTAGAGACCCCGAATGAAGTATTTGATAACTTAATAAGAACTAAATTTTGAAGGCCTATCCCTAGGAAAGCCACTTAGGGGTTGGGTGTGTTAGAAATTGGTATCAGAGAAAGGTTACAACACTTGTCCTTCTTGGGATCATGGATGAGCTACATAAAAACCATATTTAAATAATTTTAAGGGTGACACCCTACCTTACCTCTTTCCTAAAGAGTTTAGTTAAAACCTTACTAAAGAAAAGAACGAAATATTTGTACTTTGTGTGTGTATTTAAGAAATATGAACCATGTGTTGTTCATGAACTAATATGTTATTAGCTAAGAACAAGTGTTTTGTCAACACTTAAGCAGTCAGTGATTTGTGGGAAACTACAAGCATAAAGGACGATGATGCACCATGAAGTGGGGGAGGGCTCCCACAATAGAGATGAAGAATCCGACGAAAGGAGGCTGGTGGAAACCCCTCTGGATCTAGATGAAATTGTAAGGAGCCTTTTCGTCTAATTATAGAGCTGCAAGGCTGAAAACAAGATATTGATAAAGGAGTAATAAGAAAAAACATAAATTAATGTAGTCTTCCTACAAATCTTATTCGATATACAGAGGCAGTTGTAGCATGGATATGCAACCCGTCATGTGGACCGATGGAATATGACGAGAATTCAAATCCCACCTGAAATATGAAAACTTGGTCCCATAAGTGACCACATAGGGAGAAGTACCTCAAGGAACCCCCAACCTGGAGACATGAGACTCTCATCAGAAGAGTCTTGTGGAATGGAGTCTGGCAACTCTGAGGAGTATTCTAGTAGCAAAACTAGCTCACATTATTAGAAGAAAGGAAAGAAGCGAAAGAATTCCAAAATTCATGACCCTGAAGAGTTCAAGAAAGCCAAACCTCCCTCTTTCAATGGAGATATTGAAAAGGGGGAAGAGGTAGAAGCCTCACTGCTTGTTTTAAAGAAGTACTTTAGAGTCCATGACTACTTTGAAAACTTGAAGGCTCGAATAGACATTTTCAGCCTGAATGGAAAGGCTTCCATTTGGTGGGAAGACCTTAAGAATGCGAAAGGAATTCATGAAGAGGACTTATAATGGAAACAATTTGAGAAACACTTCAAGAAGAAGTACATGAAAACTAAGGAGTTCTATGAACTCAAGCTGGGACAACTCATCATAGAGGAATATGTTAATAAATTCCTTGAGATGCTGAGGTATGTGCCCTACATAAAGGATGAAAAGGTAAAAGTGCAACAATTTATCAGTGGGTTACCTCATAACTACTAGAACACGATTGGGTTTGACGAGCCAAAGACATTAGAAGACACTATCTGAAAGGAAAGGTATTTTTATGAACAAATCGGGAGTCAGACAGAAACTCGCGAGGACTAGAAGAATAATAATAGTTCGGGATTCAATAAGAAGGGGTTCAAATCCTCAATATTTAAGAGGTATAGGAAGGACTCTAGGATAATCCTTCCTACTAGAAGTGTATATGAGAAAAAGTTTCCCTCCTAGAGTGGAAATAAAACTGTTGGAGAAACCCCAGGAAGGACTAATAACCCAAAGAAGGAACCCTCGAAATGTTTTGGTTGTGGATAGGAACAACTACTAAGGGATTGTCCACATAGAAAACAAAATAATAGGAGAGTCTACAATATCCAAGAATCTACCACAATCAATAATGTGGCTAGGAGAAGGCCACAGATTTATGCATCTTTGGATAATAAATAGGTCGACCACCAAGCTTCATTGGTGGAGATGGAAGGTATGATCACCAACCATATAGTTTCTATTTTAATTGAACCTGGTTCTCATTTGAGTTATGTGGCCCCTTAGACTGTTGATAAATGTAAACTGCAATGAGTTAGACATGATAAGCCATGGTTTGTACAACTAGATGTAGGAACCAAAAGAAAAGTAGCAAAGGTCATACCAACATGTCAATTCATGATGGATGGATTTCCCACCCAAGAGATCGTTAACATATTTCCCCTAGGTTCTTGTGACCTATTGATTGGTACAAACTGGTGAGCTTCTTATAAAAATAAGTTGGACTATTACCATAAAACATTAGAATGTGAAATGATGAAGGGAGAAAGGTAATCCGCCAAGGGATTCAGAAGCCTGTTTCAGTGAGACAAATATCATCCCTTCAAATGAAAAAATATTGCAGAAATGGATGTCTTCTATATGCAATACAGGTGTTGGAATTTGTTGAGGATGACAAAATGAACCTAGATGACCACCCCATATTGAGAGAGTATATATATATGTGTTTCCAGAAGAGGTACCAAGTCTACCTCCGAGAAGGGACATTTACTTCTTGATAGAACTTGCACCAGGAATAGTGCCAGTGTCTAGGACACCCTATAGGATTATTACACCCGATCTATTTGAGATCAAGCTATAGTTAAAGGAAATGATGGACAAAGGCTCCATGGGGAGATCTAGTCCGGTTTGTGAAAAAGAAATATGGCACACTGTGACTGTGCATATATTATAGACAACTCAATAATACAACCATAAAGAACAAGTACCCCTTACTAAGAATCGATGACTTGTTCGACCAATTAGGGGGTGATTCCATTTTCTCAAAGATTGTATTAAGGTCTGGATACCATCAAGTCTGAATCAAGGATGAAGACATCCAAAAAACAGAGTTTAGGACCAAATATGGTCACTATTAATTTGTGGTGGTGCCTTTTGGATTAACCAATGCCCCTGCCACTTTTATGTGCTTGATGAATAATGTACTCAGAAAATTCCTAGATAGATTTGAATTGGTTTTCATTGATGATATCCTAATCTAGTCTAAGAACAGATAGGATCATGAAGAACATATTAGACTTGTAATTCAAGTAGTAAGAAAGCATTAGCTCTATGCTAAGTTTAGCAAGTGTGATTTTTTCTAGAAGCAAGTTCATTACTTAGGCCATGTCATTTCTAAAGAAGGAGTGGCAGTAGACCCTGAAAAAGATAAGATATATTATGGAATGGCCTACCCCAAAGGATGTATGTGATGTCAGATCCTTTATGGCCTTAGTAGGATACTATAGAAGGTTCATAAAAGGACTTTCCAAGATTGGTTTTCTAATCACTGCCCTTCAGAAAAAGGGGGTTAAATTTAATTAGACACCAAAACGTGAAGAAATATTTTAGGCACTGAAATGCCTTGTGACGCACACACCTGTGTTGAAGATTACAGACCCTGATAATGACTTCCTTGTGTGTACATATTCCTGCAAGGAAGGATTCATAGGATTCCTTATGCAAGAAGAACGTGTAATTTTCTATGAATCTAGAAAATTAAATGAGCATGAAATCAATTATGTGACCCATGAAATCAATATGTGTGAATGTTTGATTTGATGGACCTTTGTATAAAAGGTCAATGAATCTAAATTCTATTATTTACTAGAGAATGGATAAGTGTTTCATGATTGATGGATGGCGGTTGTACTAAGAGAGACCAAAAATTCAATGAAAGAGATGGTGAAGGGGACTAGGAATGATTGCGTTAACCTCCACTAAAGTAGTACCTTACTGGATATTAATTGCTCAAGACTAGAATAGCCCTGTGACCCAGAATGGAATTAAAGTCAGGCTGGTAGGTGGGAAGACCTCCTCAAGCATTAATGAGGGGATGGGGCCTAAAACCCATATGTATGGCTTTCATACCTAACCACTGAATGGAAATTCGAGCCACATGCGACCTTGCTGAGAAAGAAAATAAAGGAAGCTGTGGTGGGTAGAGGAAGACTTGTGAAGAGTACAAAGACGAGAGGCTAAGTTGTTGTGTTCAAGGAAGAACTAAGGAATGAATGTTATGGTCGTAGGGAAATGGATAGAAGGCTATGATAGAAGCTGATAAACGAGGCTGGTCCTCCTTGCTTGGTATTGTGTAAACCATTCCCAAGATCCTGTGGGAGGAGGAGAATAACCTCTGTCCCTACTGTCGCTGAGCCAAAAGAAATAATTCTATCATAGAGCATCGTGGTCTAGCTCATGGGTGGCTAGTGTTAAATCCATTAGGAGTGACTGAGCCTATGGTTAGGTGGTAACGAGCACCCCTTTCAATAGTTTCTATATGTTATCTAACTCTGATAAGCATTTTCCTGTTGTATGTATTGACCTGGAATAATGGATGAATGCATGGATATATATATATATATATATATATATATATATATATTTATAAATGGTCTCTATGTGGAATGGTTATGATATGTGTATGTCTTCATATATTTGTGAACTTATAATTCTGAATGATAGTCTGTATTCCCAAAGCTTATCCCCTGAGGCTTCTTAGGACGTAATCTTGTAAGACGATCAAGATAGAGATATTGTGTCGATCTAAACTTGTACGTCTGAAGAGGATACCTCTCTCAAATTTCCTTTCTTTGTGGTTGGGACTCTAGGCCAAGGTCCTTAACCATTTCATGGTAAATCTCAAGAAGGATATCAAAGTGCAAGCCTTGAAAAGAGGAGGTCTCTTAATTTGGAAGATGAGTGGATGAAATTCGTTCAAGAGAACCCATATGACCAATACCCAAGAACCTTAGGCTAATCCTAAGGAAGCTATGTCCTCTTGGCTTCGGAGCTCCAGAAGTTCGAGAATTAGGAGTATGATGGACCTTACAAGACTTATACTGGTCGAAGGTAACTAGGAGACTTGATTTTTCATCAGGATTGACTAGTGTTGGGCGGTTCCCTAGGTAGCTAGGTGAACTTTCCTGACCAACTAGACTGAGATTTGAAACTCTGAAGGCCAGAGCCGTGAAGGACTCAACACCATATATCAAGGGATACTTCGGGTCCCTTCCCAGTCGTTGATATACCAGGGATGTGTGGTGCTAGCCCCCTTTTTTTTGAAGATAGGGAACTTCGAGAGATAAGAGGATTTTGCATCAGAACACTCTCAAACGCTGAACCCCCGAGGTAACAAGAGCCATAGATATGTAAATATACATGGTCAAATATCAACCATGATATCTAAGGAATGTTATAATCATGTTAGTCTGGGGTGATGTGGTGCAGTAACATCACCCAGGGTGACACAGACCCTAGCTTGGCGTGCCATGTGTCACCCAGATTCATGTGTATCACGTACCCTAAAGACTCCTTGGAACATAACACATGTTAGTTCCTGATATGTGTCTTTCTGGCCAACGTGGTTGGTGAGATGACCAAGACTCCAAGAGTCCAGGACTTCGGGACTCCGGAGGTTCTGGGATGTAGTATGGTAAAGAAGCCCAACAACCTGAAGGCCAGAGCCACGTGGTTAACTTACAGGACTTCAGAAGTTCAGAACTCTGGGGGGTATCGTTCGTAGATAATAAAGAGGCGTGAAGTGCTGAAGCACCAAAGCATTGAATTCCTCCACATATGATATAGGAGAAAGAGATTAAGTCCAACCATTGGATCAGACTATGGAAGTTCCTCCACCATAGAGGAACGTACTTGGAAATAACACATGTGAGGTGAATCCACATGGGCATCACGTGGCCGTCAACCAATAAACACCCAAAGAATTTCAGAGAGATATATCTGCTGGCTTTGGGATTGGTTTTGATCATGGAGACTATGGTTTGAAAATCTGGACGAGTAGAGTGTGGTAGAGACCCCGAATGGAGGATTTGATCACTTAATAAGAATGAAATTTTGAAGGCCCATCGCTAGGAAAGCCACTGAGGGGTCTGGTGTGTTACAGATAATCACAAGTGCAGGGGGTGTAGATATATGTACCATGTTTATTAACTTTATACCTTTTAGAAGGAAACTCTGGTAAAGACCTAAAATGTAGTGGTAACTTCAACAAATGATGAGACCTGCGAGGAAGCTGGTCTTTCTCCATGATGACTCAATACTTGAGTTATAAAACCAAATCCTAGGGCCAGCTAACAATCATAGAGCACACCAAAATAAGCAAAAAGGCAAAATACATATAAATAGTATATAATGGTTGAAAAGGGTCCTCCTTTAATAGAGTAGGTATGCCTTACCCAAGAGGGGCCTGAGAATCCCTTCAAAATATTGGAGGTATCATAATCAGTTATAAGAGCCCTTGTGGGATTAAAAAAATAGTCCTTCAGATCCCCCTAGAGAGGTAATCCTCCATAAACATTGTGTGTTTCCCGACCCTTATTTGACTTAGCGTACCTGAAAAATAACCCATGAAAGTAACTTTCGTGGCTAC
Organism: Picea mariana; assembly: GCA_032191745.1. NCBI lineage: Eukaryota > Viridiplantae > Streptophyta > Pinopsida > Pinales > Pinaceae > Picea > Picea mariana. The sequence goes on along the minus strand of JASDQU010103401.1, from coordinate 153,075 downwards.
CTATGTCAAGAAACTAGAGTCACCATAATATAACCAATGCGTAGGTGAGCAATTGTAAGTCCAGTCCACCATATGGGTAGGGTAACAAATCCCAAAATCTTGAAAGCATCGCCTCTCATAGAGGTAAAGGTACTAGAAAGACCCACAAATATGAATAGAACCCCAAAAATATCTTTGACACTAAGAAGGTATTAGAGGGATATCTTTACAACCAACTTCATGCAACCTCATGCTTAGCTCTGGTGTGAGCGAAGCCTCCTCATGTCACTAACTACCCAATGGGTTTCACCACTCTTGGGTCATACAAATATAGTTAGTTTAATAGATTTGGAGAAGTTTACTCACAAAATCCTATTCCAATGCCCTATGTCCTATACTTGTTTGTGTACCCTGACAAAAAAATTCATTCCTAATCAATTTTAGTTAATCAACGTTACTTTTGATGGATTCTTCTTACTCAAGAGGTGTGGCTGTGAAACTGATGGTATTATGACTCAACATATGAAAGAATCAAATATAAAAATACTTCTAAGTATTATTCTTGAATTCTAAAGAGATGGTATTCTTATAAATGCAACTTTCAATGCAATATATACAATTTAAATGAAATGAAATCTCTCCATGTGTGTCAAAATCAATACAAAGTAATCAAAAGAGAAAATTCCATACTTCAAAATGAGAAATTTCATTTTGTATTTTCAATATAAAGAAAAGAAAATGCAAGGATTGAATAACAACTTCGCATAGAGACACTACTGCAAGAAGAAAGATACAAGCCAAGTAGGATACCAAGAAGAAAACACTTATACAAAGGTGCAAGGATAACCAATGAAAAATATGATAAGAAAGAATATCTCCTGAAAATTCAACAATAAGAAGGTTTTCTATCACTCTTTAAGCACTTAACAATTAGGACAGAGACCCAACAAGACTCAAAAACCAACCAAACTCACCCAACATACACCAAATGCAACCAGCAAGACTAACGAGCTGATGTACATGACTATTTGAGAAAAATTCGTGTATGTACACACTCTACAGAAGGACAACTCATTTATTTACACATCTATCAAGGGAAAAACCACATATATATAGTAAAATACTGACAGGGAAAGGGTTAAGCCAAGAAACTTAGATGCAAAGTAAAAATAGGCTGTCAAGCAATCAAGTGACAAGGAAACTCAGGCTAGCATAGAGAAAATCAAGGGGAACACACTCCAAACCCCCAAAATGACGATCAATCCCAGTATGGTTGTCAATTCTGTTACGATGAAAATATCTCTATGGCATGGGGTAAACCCCAATAGACAAAATGACACACATAAATCAACTCTAATCCCAAGTATGTTATATAAATGAAGTTCTAACAAGACAAGGCCAATAACCTACCTCGTCCGAACAATTGATGAATATCACCATTGAGCATGTAAATCAAAGCTTTATACCTACAACTTGTCCTCAAAAACCAATATACAAAAGAATATGGTGACGATATATAGTATTAGCATATAGATTATCATAATCATGAACATTCATGACAAATATTCCCATGGAATAATAATTTAAATATTTTCAAGATATCAATAGGATGAGAAAAGAGTATTTGTATTAAAATAATCAACAAAAGTATATATGTGACAAACTTTTGTATCAACACATATCGGAACCAAGAAATTAAGTCCCTCCATCTCGACATCTGCGAAAGACAAGCTCATTTAAAGGAGACAATGAGGTTCTCCATCAGAAAGAAGGAAGAGCTTGGGGGCTAAACAATGAGTTCAAATTTTCAAGGATAAAGGTATGCAGACTCAATATCAGCTGAAATTTCTCTAGAGTGTCTCTTCTCTCAAATTTGAATTCTCTCTTCCAAGGCTTGTCTATGGCTCAATTTATAGCCTTCAAATGGAACTGAAGGGCCGAGTAGGAGTGTTTCCATTATATGGAAAGTCAAGGATCATTGATATTGTGACATGGCATGGAAACCCGACATAATTTTTAATTTTGAGGACCAAACCCGATGTACAGAGGATGTAAGGTAGCAACCTACATATACACTTGTTGTCTAACTGATAGGGCAAGCATATGTGGAAAAATGTGTTTTTTTGGCTTTGGAAGGTACAAAACAGGACTTCAAGGCTACATAGGGAAATGGAAAGGCCATCCAAGAAAGCTTCATGGGGTGAGGAAACATTTGTTGTAACAAGGCTCATCATGGCATTCTTTTAATATGTCATATATCTTATCTTCTCTAACACACCTTTGAATAATAAAATCAGGTCCAATGTGAAAGAGTTCACCATCAACCCATGAGTATAAAGCATTATCTCTAATGATTTTCTCTTTTTATCTACGTGATAGGTGTTGACGTAGTTTTTCAGTGGCCAAGTAATTGGAAATGTATGCAAACCAATGGGACTTGTTAGGTATTGCAAATAAATTATCATCTGAAAATTCGTCATTAAAATGAATTAATTCACCTTCATTTTGTATTCTGGACAAAAAATCTACAACTACATTTTCTCTTTTAGGTCTATATAATATAGTGATATCAAATTCTTGAAGTAAAAGGAGACATCTAGTAATTCTACCATTAGTGATTGGTTTATTCATTAAATATCTAATGGTTGAGTAATCTATATTGAAAAATACCTCATACCTTATGATATAGTTCCTAAATTTATTAATGGCATGTACTACTGCAAGAAATTATTTTTCTGTGACTATGTAATTTAATTCATGAGGTGTCAAATTTTTGCTAACAAAGTAAATGGCATATGAAACCCAATTTCCATTTTGTTCCAAAACTGCATCTAAGGTTGTATCAAAAGCATTTGCAGATATATGAAATGGAAGATGCCAATTTGGTCCTCTTAAAACATAAGCTACAAAATGTTTTTCCTTTAAAATTTCAAATGTAGTTTGGCATGGTATATTCCAAAACAAATCATTGTCTTTTGTAAGAAGTTTAAACAGTGGAGATTTTTTTTCTATGAAATTTTCAATAAAATGCATGTTGAGAAACTTCTAACATCCTTTTGATTCTTTGGCACTGGAAGCTTGGAAATGACTTCTATTTTCTTTGGATCCACCTTTATTCCCACAGAAGGAACAATGTCCCAAAACAATTCCTTCAATTTCTAACATAAAACATTTCTCATGAATTACTGCTAAATTTGTTTCTTGACATTTGATTAACATTTTTTCTATATTTGCTAATGCTTCCTCAAAACTATTTCCATAAATAGTAAAATTGCCCATAAAAACCTCTACACAATCATGAATGAGGTCAAAAAATATACCTAATACAACATGTTGGGAAGTTGCAAGTGCATTACATAACACAAAAGGTATACTTGATAAGCATACGTACCCCAAGGACAAGTGAATGTAGTATTATCCTAATATTTTGGGGCAACTGAATTTTGTTGTAACCGCTAAATCCATCCAGAAAGGAAAAGTATTTTTTTCCTGCTAGTCTATCTAGTACCTAATCTATGAAGGGTAATGGAAAACTATCTTTCAAGGTTTCCTTATTCAATTCCCTGTAGTCCACATACACATCATTTTCCAATTTTCTTTGGAACAATTGTCAAAGGTGATACCCATTGACTATCATAAATTGGATATATACAATTGACACTCAATAATTTATGTAGTTCATCTGTCACAATTTCCTTTAAATGTGAATTCATTCATCTTTGGGGTTGCTTGATAGGTCTAGAATTATCCTCTCAATAAATATGATGAATACATGTATTTGGTTGAATTCCTCTCATATCATTAAATTCCCATGCAAATGCACAAGAAATTTTTTTCAGTGTGTTAATCAATTGTTTCTTCTGAAATTCTTGAAGCTAGGAATTAATATTTAAGGTTTTGTATAGATAAATTTCAACAATAATACTACTTGATTATTTTTTTTAACCATTTACAAACATTGAATGTGTAAGTGCTAATTTTTTTTCCACAGTACAGGTTTCTTCAAAATTTTGATCCAAGATATGATTAACAATATGATGTACCCCATGATATAGAGAAAAAATTGAATTATTGATGTAATTAATGATCTGATTTTCCTCGTTATCATCTTTTAAACTTAGTTCTTGGTCAATGGTAAAAAATGGTTGTACTATTTCATGATCTATATCTTGAATAGATTGTTCAGTTTCATATTTATATGCATTTCTAGTTAGTGGATACAATTGGAATTTATATTCTAAATCTTCGTGTTTCATTGTCATATTACTAGGTCTACACCCTATATGTGCATCAACAGTGGCTAACCATGATCTACCCAATATTAATGGTTACCCTCCCAAGTTTGTTTTAGGCTATAATATCATATATTCCACTAGGCATTCCCATGAATCTATTGAGACTATTATGTCTTCTAATATTCCTTTAGGATTAATTATTGAGGGGACAAATAATTGCAAATGGTGGGTGTATAATGAGGATTAGAAAGATGTAATGCATCCATACTTTCCTTTTTCATCACATTTATTGTTTCTCCTAAATCTATCAATGTATTGGAAATAACAACATTATTAATGGGGATTTGTACAATGGGGTTTCCAGGATTACAATATTTTTGCATATAAATTTTCTCAAACCTTAGATATGCCAATTTTCCAATAACTTGTACAGTTTGAGGTTCTTTCTTCTTTCTCACTGATTTTTTTATGCAT